>JAFVLL020011476.1:0-12279 GCA_021397915.2 Tor tambroides
TTCAAATGAGTTATAATTGCATAGGGGAGAATGGGTTGAGTATTTCCAATTGTTTGAAATGAGCAGACCAGTGCCCCCACCACGCCCAACCTGACGTGGGGTGTGAGAGAAAGAGTAGTTATTAGAGAGAGCAGCTGGGGTTGCTGAGTCTTCTGGACGAATCCAGGTCTCAGTCAAGCCCAAGATGCTGAGTGAAGATTGTAAAGAAAAAGCAGAAATGAAGTCCGCTTTGTTGACAGCAGACTGACAATTCCAGAGACCAACAGAAAAAGCAAGAGGTGCAGTAGAAGATGTGCAGATAGGACGCAGGTTAGCAAGATTGCGTTGCCGTTTTTCGTGTGGTTTTAAAGCGTGGTTGAGAGACAACCGGAATGTTTTGGAAGCACATTTTCAAACAGAGTTTGAAAGGAGAGGACAGAATAGGAGAGTATGAAAGGGACGATAAAAGAAGTACTTAAGTACGTCGCTCGGTTAAAGTCGCACAGGTAAAAGTCGCAGGTCTTTAGCCTCATAGGTCTTTACCTGAAAAGGCTGAACACCAGGGCTGAACGCTTCACAGATATCAATAAATACAGTCTAGCGAAGCCAAAAGTGAAAACAGCTGTGGCCACCTTCTAATTAACACACCCAACAGCATATAGCAGGGCAATTGCTCAAATCGAAACTACAATTCGCGCTGAAGTGCAGGAAGGCAGCAATGCAAATAACACTAAGCCGATCGATGGCTATTATTATAATAACAAGTAAGTGCAATCAAATATACAAACTACAACGAAAAAGCAAAGAAATAGGTAGAAAACTAAATATTCCTTCTTAGCAGCAAGTAATAATTTAAACAACAGATCTAGTAACAAAGTATTAAGCAACACACTCACACGCTGCCATTTCTTCTGCTGACTAGTCGCTTGTCCCGACTATTACTCTATGCATATGTATATGTATTTGCACATAAAGTGCTAGTGTCAATCACTTTCAGCATAGCAAAATGATAATAAAACCTTGAAGCATAAAGACAAGGCTTGTAAAAGTAAGACAGATATAACTTGAAATAAATGGATAAAAAATGAAAATAATGTACAAATCTTCTTTTAATGTTACAGAGACTTTCTGGACAAACCCTCAGTTTCGTGTAAAAATTGATGAGCTTAATGAGGAATGTGCTAGTGGCCAGCGTCCTGAAAATATACTGGTGTCCCTCATTCAGAACCATGAGAAGAGAAACAGAAATAGCCAAGAAAATTTTAATATTGGCTTCTATGTTTTTGAGGTCAGTATTTGTGTATTGTTTAAATATGCCAAATAATGTATAGTACTTATGTATGTCTGAATCTGATACAGTTTAATTTTCTTTAAAAATTGAAGGTGCTTTCATTTACATTTATAGTACATTTATGCATATAGTAGATGCTTTTTATCAGAAGTGACTTATGGTACAATTGAGAAACAAGAGCAATTGGTTACAGAGTCATCAAAATTCGTAGTGTGCAATGCCAGGTTTATTAGAAAGCCAGGAGAGAAACAAGCTAAAGCAGAGGTGAAATATAAAGAAAAAGATGATTTTGTGGGTGCCATAGTTTGAGGTTGTGGAGTGGTTACATTCTTGTAGTAGAAGTATGCCTTCAGCTGCTTTTTGAAAGTTGTGATGGTCTCAGCAATTTCAGTGACATGTTTATGCATCAACTCCAATATCCCTTTAATGATATGCCTTTTCTCCTGTACTTTCACAGATACCACTAGAGGCAAGTGAAAATTAATCTAAATATTATACTCTACTTTCAAGACAAGATTCTGTTTACATGTCTATTCATTCTTTTAAATAGACTAAAGACACATTTTTAAATTATGTTTTAGATGAGAAGCCAAAGTGGGAGGTTTTCATCTGAGTTCTTCATTGCCAGAGAGCCTGTGGCACAGTCTGATGAATTAGTATGGTTTAGAGAGGTAATGAAATTCTTCAGGCTGGAGCCAGGAGAGTATATGATTGTACCGTGCACAGAGAATCCTGGTGAAACTGCCGCCCTCATCCTGTCTGTTTTCTCAAAGAATGAGACACACTTTGAGTAAGTTGTGATGCAGTCTAAAGAATTGGGTGTGTGCTTAAGGCACATAGTATGTTTAAATTAACCTGAAATTACAGCTCTGTGATCTAAAGTTTTTCTCTTTTCAACAGACATATTCAAGAAACTAATGAGTAGAATGGAGACATTCTTGATGAGGGCGAGTAAACCTTTTATTGTCTGTTGTCTTATTACTGAATAGGAATCAGTATGTTCTGCTTTTACTTTTTGTGCTTTTGATAATTCAAGAAAAAAAAAATCTAGAAATGTATTTGTTTTCATTAATTATTCTGTTCCATTTGAGAGTTTTACCTTTATTTGTTAACAAACTGTTTTTGGTTTGTAAAGCAAATGTGTCATCTCTTAAGAGGGTGGTGTACTACAGTATTGATATTTTTAATTATTTAACTGGTTTGTATTCTGAATTGATCAGTTATGTTAGATGGCACACATTATTACATGCCATACAAAGTAACTAAGACTTGTACATTTCTTTTTCATGAAAAATATTGTAATCCTGTCAAATTATTTCTTGAAGTGAAAAGCTGTGAAAACAGATGAATGAAAGTGTGGCATTACATCAGCAAATGCATACAATTCTTGTATTAATTCCAAATAATTTATACTGCTGCAGACAGCGCAAATAAAGCTCCCATATATGCATGAAAAGCTGCCATACATTTCTTTAATATTGTTCTTCAAAGAAACAGGATATTGCTTGCACAATAAAAATCAGTAAACTTTTAGAAATTAATTAGCAGGTTCTTTATGGATTTGGTGACAGAATTCTAATTTAATTAATCAAATTAAGTAAAAAAAAAAAAAAAAAAAAAAAGTAGAAAAACCTCAATCTGGCATCCAGATTTTCTTAGAGTGATGCAACATGTCAAATGTATTGTAAGTACTGGCCATGTGTTTAGGGAATCCATATGACATGAATTCAGAGGATCATATGTGTTTTTAAAAATGTGCCGGTGAAGCTCAAGAGTTTCTTAAGCTCAAACAGTAGCACATGGTGCTTACAATTTTAATGTTGGCTTTATTCAGGGAATGAATGATCAAATGCATAAATGTAAATACAAAAAAAGTTGTCAGTTTTGTTGTAGTGTTTGTCCAAAGCAACTTACTATTAACAGTCTTGCATCTACTGTACATTGTCCTTTCGATGGAATAACACCCGTTTTATCCAAATTTCTGATTTTAGTGCCTCTGAACTGTTTTCAGATAATTGAAAATAAAAAATTGCGTGTGCGTCAAGTCTGAGGAGGAGGGGCGGGGTGGAAAAAACCGTCTCCAATATTTTGAATTTGGACTGCAATACCTATTTCAGCCGCTAGGTGTCAATCCTACATACAGCACCTTTAAGCCTTTTTTTTAAGGTGGAAATTGCTGGTCTAATCACCTAGTAAAAGACGTTATGTTTATCTTCCATATAGTATTCTGTAAGGACACAAAGGTGCGAGAAAATTTGTAGGCTTCGCCACTAAATTAAATAAATTTTAATTTGGCCCATCTGTTGTTTGGGGAGACTAAGTTTAAATGTAACAATTATAATAAACAATAAAAATTACTCTGATAAAGATGTACAATGTACAAATAGCATAGCTTCAGAGACTGATTTACTGTTTGGACATCAGTGCTCTATAGCAAACACAAGTGGCTTCCAAAAAATAACTAGGTCTTTGTATTGCAGTTTTCTATTATTTCCATGTTGGATATTTGTTTTATCTTAAGTCAAATACCAGCAGACTACAAATGTCTGTCTGGAAGATATTCTTTGTCACGACTTAATGTTATTAAAGACGTGATGTTTACTGTGACGGTGCAAACTTATAAGATGAAAACCCCTTGAATGCTAATTCACCTTAAATATTTACTAAAATACCCAACATTACATAAATACTCATACCAGTATTATGAGTAAATTGCCAAACAATTTGAGTCCGTTCTGGTTCTATCAGTGAAAAAAAAAAAAAAAAAACCGCGAATCAGACGTCACGTAGATGCATGACGTAGAATGTTCTCTTTTCAGCGAGCTAAGAAAGAACATGGCGACTGACGAGGATTCGGGAGATTATTTTGTTAGAGAAATAGAGAAAAATGACGCGTCTGTTTTGAGAATGTATCAGTGCAGCAAAGGGGACGTTGGCTGTGTAGTATGGGACGCTGCTATTGTCCTGTCAAAATACCTCGAAACGGAACAGTTTTGCAGTGTTCATTCTGGTGTTAGTACGTGGTCCTCTAAGAACATTATTGAACTGGGCGCAGGAACAGGACTCGTGGGTCTCGTGGCTGCAACTCTGGGGTGAGTTATGAATGCGGTGCCATATGAACTCCTCTCTATTCAATTAAAATCGTTAAGATGTGATATGCGGCCATTTAAACAAGTTAAGAAAATGTATGTTCAGTATGATTTTGATTCATTCCTCTTTGTTCTGATAATAAATATTATTCACAAATATGGTTCATTCAAAAGTATTTTAATAATGTGAATAATGTGCATCCATAGGGCAAATGTCACAGTGACAGATCTGGAAGACCTGCAGCCTCTCCTTCAACTAAACATTAAGAAAAATCAGCATCTCGTCCATACAGGCTCAATCACAGCCAAGGTACTGAAATGGTTTGTACTACATTTGATCCTACATGATCTTTTTGGAAGGGGTGTGTTTCCATTCTTTAATATAAAATTAATTTTATTCAATGTGCACAAAAAATTTCTATCAAAATAAATTATATTAATTCAAGGTGCATTAAACACACAAACACAAACATGGAGTTTTATACCAAAATAGCTTAATATAATAAAAAAAATAAATACAGTGGGTTGTCGCCACATTACAATGGTCATATGATCATAGTTCACCCAAAAATGAAAATTCTGTCATCATTTACTCATCTTTAGATTTTCTTAACATGTATGACTTGCTTTCTACAGTGGAACATATAACAAAAATATCTTTGTGTTTGAAAATGTCTCTGTACAAAGACATTTTATTTATTTAATGTCAGCGAATTATGAAATAATTACAACTTATGAAACATTTTCCTTTTAAAAGGGGAGGAAATGTCAAAGATTTTCTACCTCATCCTCATTATATTCTGATGGCTGATTGTATCTACTACGAGCAGGTACTGTAACAATGAATATTGCACAATAATTAATTTAATTTTCTCACATCTAAAACCTGTGTTTCCCATACAGCAATAGTTAGCTTTACGGTACTGAATAATTAACAGTACTAGGTTTAATAGCCTCAATATTTTATATTCCAGTCTGTGGAGCCACTAGTGGAGACTCTGAAACTTTTGGCTGGACCAGAGACGTGTATCATCTGTTGTTATGAGCAACGCACTGTTGGTGTCAATCCCGAGATAGAAAAGAGATTCTTTGAGGTAAGAGAATCAAACTGTAAAACACTAAATCATTACACTGTCATATTTATTGGCACATGTTAATGAGAGTGTATTAGACCAGTTGGTCCTTTACCTCAAACCCCAAGTAATGTTACACAGGTTATATATATATTGTATGAGTTAAAAGCCAGTTAAATGCATTGCCATGCTAAATCTACTATTATCTTATTTCTCATCTAATACTCTGTTTCACAGCTACTTCTGCAAGAGTTCCAGTCAGAGGAGATCCCATCTGAGAAACAAGACCCTGAGTTCAACAGTCCTGACATTCACATTCTCCACCTGCGACGAAGAGTCCACTGATGCCTGATGTGTTCTTCTGTTTGAAATGGCAAGGATGGGTTGTGTGTGTTTGTGTTTCAATGGACTGTGGTGTTGCAGGTCAGATGTTTGACACTGAACCTTATATGAATACAAACTGTTTTTAAGTGCTTATTATGTGTTCTGGGAGGTCGGCCTTAATGTGAGCTTACATATCTTTTCAGACAAACAAGTTTAAGTGAATGGTTCTGTGTGTGTTAAACTGGCAAAAATGTTAAACTGAGTTTGATCTGTAAATAAACACTTTCTAAAATTAACAAGAAACATTTTTGTTGATGTCAATGTAAGGGTGGTTTCCCTACAGTGGTTCAGGCTGTAGGATTGCCGAATGACTGAAGAAACATTATCAGCACGATGGTATGAAACTGTACATTTCTAGTCTATTACCACCCACTGCCACTTATACCAATGACGGAAATAAGCGCAGTTAGAATAGCTAAATATGTGGGAGAGCGTTGCTATTGAGTGACTATATTGTATTGCAATAGGTAGCACTTCAATGTTAATGTTGAATCAAGACTAGTTAGCACATAATTTATAATTGAAATGGTTTAATAACAGTATTTTGTTATGGTTACACTTGAATTGGTTACAAAATAGATGAAGGATGGTAAAACATAACCAGTTAATTGTACCCAGCATGTATGTAAAATGTTACCTGTGAGAGAGAGAGAAAAGGGGAGAGAGGCAGCAAAGAAAAGAGACAGAGCAACAGTTACAATCTTCTTTTATCCCTTCCTTGACCATGTGACTAAAAACCAAATGTGAGACATTCAAACTACCAATCAGCAGATTACAGCTTCACCCACTGTGCAAAAGGTGTGCAGGCCTTCAGGCCTTGATCGATATCAGCACTTCTGTGCCTTCAGGAATGCAAAATGGCCCTTTTGTTACTCAAGATAGGTGTGGGACAGGAAAGCAGAAGTCTTGGATTATTTTTGACCCTACATCAAATTATTTAAAAACTTTAGAAAATGCTAGAAAAGTTTCACTTAACGTGATTGTGTTGTTGCAGCCTCTGTTACAGGAGGGTCAGTTTTGTCCATTGTCGTTATTGAAGGTATTGAAGGTATGACTTTAGAGATGGCAAAGTTGTGGTTGCAGTTTACAGTGGAGATGTTTATGATTAGTGGAATCAGAATTTCTTCAGACTTCAGTAACTAAAGAGTTACATCTGGACTCAGACATACTTGGACTTCAATTGCAGTTGAGATTCGAAGCATCTGTTAATTATTAGATTCTTATTAATGTTTGTATTTAAACATTCAGATCACAAATACTGAGGCAGATGTGACAGTTTCTCCTTTGACTTTGCTGTAATATAATTCAGTGATTAAAATTTGGGGCACTTGGAAACATTTAGATTTTAATGTGTTAAATCTATAAAATACAAACTATGACTTTAAAATGTAAAATAATAGGGATTTATTTTATTGTGGAAAGTATACGTAGAACTTAGAGTGCTTTGCTGTGCCAAAATTATTATGGAGTCAATACCAGGAGCTTGTCCAAATGCTAATAGTAATACTGAACAGATTCTGTAATTTTCAACTGATTATACTTTAGACCACCTGACCTATGCAGTCTATAACTGGTTTAAAATAAATCTTACTGAATTTAGTGGTGGGAACATAACAGAGGACTGTGAAGAGATCAATAGCTTGAGCTTCTGTATTTTCATGGTCTCATATAAATGTAACTTTTTTTGAAGGATTAGTCAAATGCAGCTTCTTCATAAATTCTTACGTATATAAACAACATTTACCGGTTTACCAACATTCTGTTTTCAGACTTAGGGCTATAGTTGGTTATAATTACAGTTGTGCAGTTTTACAGGTGGGAGGAAGAACCTTCTACACGTAATGCTGCACCCTTTTCTAAAAACAGCATTTGGTCAGAAAGGAATTCCAGAGCCTAGGGCAGAACAAAAGAATAAGTGGAAAGAGAAGACTGCTCATTTAGGTGAGCAACTTGCAAAGTTGTCGTTGTATCCTAGAAGGTAATTATATCATTTATATCTTAAGAATTTAATTTATCTGCTAAAATGATAAGTCTTTGAACAGCTGTAAAAATATGACTTTAAACTTTTTTTTTTCCAAAAAAAACAAACAAACAGATTTTTCAAAAAGAAAAAATGCCTCCACCTCGTTTGAACCACCAAAATCTCAGGAATGAATCCACCGCAAAGGACGAAACAGGCACTCTTGATGCCCCTTTGAAATTCTTGGATCAGGACTACCAGGAGCTGCAGAAGCGCTGCATCGCCAATAAAATGAGATTTGTTGATGACAAGTTCCCTCCAGACAGCAGCTCCATTGACCCAAATAAGAAACTTAAACTGGATCTGGACCAAATCAAGTGGTTGAGATCATCAGTAAGTTACCTGTGTTGACTTTCTAGCTTCAGACTTTCAGTAACTTTCAAAAAGAGTTTAAAGTACATAGGCATTATTTCTTGAAAGAATGGAAAATAACTTAAAATAACCTGCCATCAAGTGTTGCAAATATCTCTTAGGGCTTGTCAGAACAAGTTCACTGTTCTGACAAGACATCTCAAATGTCATGAAAGCAGACCCAAAGTACATTACATGAGAAAATGTCTTTTTCTGGTATTCATAAATCTCTAGGCCAAATGTTATTGTATAATTTATTTATTTTCTCTCTTTTTAGAATATAGTGGCAGACCCTCAGCTCATTGTACAGGGGGCGTCCAGGTTCGACTATTCCCAAGGATCTTATTTAGGTGTGTTTAATTATGTATTTATTTACAACTCCATTAATCACTGGTTTTTAAATGATACCAACCCAATAAATAATGTCACTATATATACACCAGGAAGACTTTATCAACTCATTGAACAATATATTCCTCTAATGTTTGTGCCTTTACTTCAGGAAACTGCTGGTTTCTAGCTTCAGTTGGGGCTTTAACATTCCAGAAGGAAATCATGGACCAGGTCATGCCAGCTGACCAGTCATTTGGTAAAGATTATGCAGGGATATTTCACTTCAGAGTGAGTTCTTTGGTCTTTTTCAGCGTAACTTGAATACATTTTTAAATAACTTATCAGTCATTAAGCCTTATGTTCTGCAAATTCTTAGTTCTGGCGGTTTGGAAAATGGATTGATGTTGTCGTAGATGACAAACTGCCGACAATCAAAAGAAAGCTCATTTTTGTTCATTCAAAAACATCTAATGAGTTTTGGCCTGCCTTACTGGAGAAAGCTTATGCTAAGTAGGTACCAGTATGCTGTGGAAAAAATATTTTCATTTTCATTGAACATTTAAAAAAAATGCATTCAGCATAATTATGATATGTTTTGTATGTATCACATTAGAATTTAATCTCTAAGAATCCAACATTATAAGCATGTTTACAATGCCTTTTCCAGGGTGTGCGGCTCCTATGCTGACATGCATGCTGGTTGGGTATCTGAGGCTCTGCTGGACTTCACCGGTGGCATCCATGTGCACCTCAAACTAAAAAAAACATCCACTGATTTGTGGAGCCTGATGGACCGTGCAGACAAAGCAAAGGCCCTGATGGGCTGCAGCACTTCTCAAGGGGTAAGCAGTTCCAGTGACCTCAGTTTGAATCTTTCATTACTGTGACATATGAACTAAATATAAACAACAGTAAGGAACAATGCAGAGCACCGATTATACATAAAACCATATTTTATCTTTGTGGCGTTACTGATAAATATTTTTTAATTGATATTATTTTTATATTCATTCTCTCTTTTTTATATCATATCAGGATACATCTGCAAACACAGTATTACCCAATGGCATCGTTCAAGGCCATGCATATACAGTGACAGGGGTTTTCAAGGTAAGTTTGCACAGAAATAAATGTCATTGACATTTTAAATGTCTTGTAAATAAGATGTCAGTGGTAGGAGAAATACAAGTACTTAGTCTCCCAGTGCAAATTCCCATGTTATACAGCTGGCTTTGATATTCATGGGCCTGGAACAAATTTCCCTGTTTTAGCCATGCCAGGGTGTGGAGCTTTGCTGTCATGTCCAGCAATTATGGAATTTTATTCTTGAAAGTTCCTCCTCCCAATTCTGTTTAAAAGATTAGTTCACTTCCAGAAAAAAAAAAAAATTCTCATAATTTTCTCACCCTCGTGTCATCCAAGACGTTCATGTTTTTCTTCCTTCAGTTGAAAAGAAATTAAGGTTTTTGAGGAATGAAAAACATTCCAGGATTTTTCTCCATATAGTGGACTTCAATGGGGATCAACGGGTTGAAGGTCCAAATTGCAGTTTCAATGCAGCTTCAAGGGGCTCTACGTGATCTAGAGAAATGATCTGTCATTTTCTAAAAAAATAAAAATGTATATACTTTTTATATATATTTTTTTATATTCAAATGCTCATCTTGCACTAGCCCTGCGATACGCATCCACGACTTCACGCATTACATAGTCACATTGGAAAGGTCATATGTGATGTAAGCAGAATTACCGAACCAGTGTTTACAAAGTGAGCATGCACAGAAAGTCAAATGCCCTTTACAAAAAAGGTAAAACAACAATGTCTGACGTTTTTGAAGTTGGAGGAGAAAATCAGATGGAGTTCGGTATTACTTCCGCATACATCACTACAACGTGACTACATAATGTGTGACATGGGAGTGAGTAGATTATCAGGAAATTTTTATTCTGGAAGTGAATTAATCCTTTAAGGATGTCAAGCACAAAACGGTCGACATCCATAAAGCAGCTCGAATGGGTAAAACCCAGTCGAAGCTTGTGGAACCTCTCAGACTGTGAATAACAAAAGCTCAAGCCACATCTCAAGTTCTAACTTCCTCTTACATTTCAAGTCTGATTAATTTATTTAACCAGCCCATCAATTTGGAGATAGTAAATCCTAGTAAGAATCAACTTAATTCCTAACCATTCAAAGATTCATACAGTATTAATGACATAAATATAGTGGCCTGATCAGGGGGGCTAAATATACAGTCAAATGATCCTCAACCAGCTGAACCGCCTGCTCTAGTAACATCGGGTGATGGGACTGGACCCCTCCCGCCATTGATCTATTCTGAATGTTTTGGGGTAAATCATTCCAGCACAACCAGGTGAATTATTACCACCATGTTGTGTGACTCAGTGAAAGTCCAGGCATCATGGAGCTGTCAAGCATAGGCAAATGGGTAGCTGCTTTCTATGCAGGCTAGGGATTGGAACTGCTGTCAGTGTTGTTCTATATTTACCTGACCTTCTACAGAAAAGTAACAAACCCACAGTAAGGGTTCATAGACTTTCATTATATATATGAATTTGACAGGTAACATCCCAAGGAGAACCAGTAAAGCTGGTGAGAGTGTTGAACCCATGGGGAAAAGGCGAGTGGACCGGTGACTGGAGTGACAAGTAGGAATCACATGCAACTCAATAATCACAACATTGATCTATCAAGTGTCATTGTTTATTTCTAAAAACGAGTAGATTCATGATTACTATATTAAATCAAATTCTTGAAGAGGTTTAAGAACAAAGGTCACTTACAAACATTACTGCAGCATCCCAGTTTGCCTGCATACTATGCCCTAAAAAATATGCCCTCTTTTGTGAATTCATTTTTTGTTTTGTTTTGTTTTTGATTACATAGGAGAAGAGTAGGTTAGTTTTGTGACACACTATCACATTTTAAAACCATTTTGTTGGATAGCTACGTGCATCCTATCACTGGAATCCACATTTAATTTCATTTCATGCTTAATGCATACCTGTTTAAGCAACTCACCAATTCTTTTTTCATTTTTGTTTTCGTAGTTCTGAATAGATTCCTCCTCCAAAGCGCAAGATGTTGTGTGCTATATTAGTCATTAAAGTGTGCATGGAAATAATAGAACATCCTGGTATCTTTGGGATACTAATTTTAGCATACTATGATTTCGGACACTAATCCTAATCTTGCATACTATTTCAGGTCTATAGGAAGTTTAGCTTTCTAACATTAACTAGATGGGTCATTCCTACTTTAAAATACATCTTCATGTCCCCGTCATGTATTATATTGGATAAAATATTAAGATCACAACTGTTCAAGCAGTAATTTATTGTTTTCTTTTTTATCACAAATAAGTGAACAGTGGGGTAAATGTCATGTCCACACATTCTAGCATTTATTTTAAAATATTCTGTTCTGTTTTATTTCGCTAATAAAAATATACTAATGAATAATTGGTAATCAGTTTAGAATCATTTTTTCCTTATATGTTTTCAATATGGAGTTACAGTCTTCTTAGTAGGTGTTCACACTAACAGTGTTTGTTGTTTTATTTCATCAACGGTCAATGTCATTCATATCGCCAGCATTCGCCTGTCAACAAAAGACAGCTTTTGTTGTCTCTCAGGTTGTCTTTGTCAGTCTTTTGTAATAGGCTATCCCTTTAATAATAAAAAAGCTAGATCTTTAGTAACATCATCTTCTAGGAAATGACATCATGGTTTTGGTGGGGG
>JAFVLL020011482.1:0-52385 GCA_021397915.2 Tor tambroides
GGGTCTTGCGGTCTGCTGCACTACAGTTCCCGAACCAGACAGTGATGCAGCTGGTCAGCACACTCTCAATGGTGCCCCTGTAGAATGTGGTGAGGTTGGGTGGAGGGAGACTTGCTCTTTTCAGCCGGCGGAGAAAGTTTTAGTGTTGTTGTTTGTTTGGTTTTTTTGATTGACTTTGTACCTTCAAATAAAACATTTTTCAATTATTCTTTAAAAAGGTTTTTTTAAAATAAGAATTTTTAATAATTTTTTAAAAAATGATGTGAGCTTAATGGGAACAGGGGTGTGCTTAAAGGGTACCCAAATGTACCCATTAAGCACAGCCAGACTTTTTGCATTTAATGACGTATATCTTAATCAAAATTATTTTGTCATTTAAAATAAAATTAAATATTTTTATGTGAGAGATTAATATTTTATTTTAACATAACTTTTTGTACCGAAACCAATATCTTGTGCACTAAAAATGTCTCAATGTAGATTTTGGTGAGCTTAATAGGTACATTTACCCTATGTGTTTTTCAGGGCCGATACAGATTATTACAGATCAAGTAGACCGATAACCAATATTTTGAACCAATATAGGCTATATATCTGGTGTAAAAATGAAAATTAATTTCAAAATTTAAGAATAACAAAGGCCATGACAAAAACTTTCTTTAAATGCTTTTAAATTGAAAATGACCGATACGGATAACCATAAAAATGCTTAATATCGGTACCGATAATCAATTGACCCCTACGCTCGACACATACAAAATTATAACAGTTTGTGCATGTTAGACAAGGTAAGGCATGTCAAGTTAATATGTACGGAGCCCTGGACATGACATGTGGGGGAAAAAATTAAAGATATTGTGGCCACAAAGTAAAAATTCATTCCCATGTAAAACGGTGTCCATTGCTTTGGAATATTGTTAGAAAACATGAAGATCTCAGACAAGAGGTGGGCTCTGTCCTATTCACACAGCCCTCTCAAAGCGCAGAGCAGGATATATGATGTTACCTAAAATTTAGTCTACAGAAACAGAATCTTGTACACTGGCCGAAATAGCACAGAAGGTTAATAGACTGCAGGTTAAATCAAATATACCTTTTTGGTGAAACACAATTAAACTTAACTTAGATACTAAATTTCTGTTGCTTTCCATGTAGAGGGATAAGGGCTGTATTGTTTCTATTTTAATGCACTTTTAAAGTTTGACATTATAGTAAATCTCGTTAAAATCACAGTTTGTACATTGTGAATACATTGAATGTATAGGATGCTATATTATGTTTGCTTCTTGTTTTGAATTCAAAATTTAAATAGGCCTGTGTGATTTTTCTTAACCAGTTTAAAAACATTCACCTGAAATAAGAACACTGTTTAAAGCACTTGCGTGACCTTACATGTCATTGGGTTGTTAAGTATAAAGTGTAAGATTGTGCATGTAAAATCTCACAGATTTTTATGAGATTCACTCTTGTCAAGACTGAAAATGAGTTGGTTATGTGACCTAAAGGGATTATTGGCTCTCCGTTTACAAAATGAGAAAAATGAGGCATGTAAATAAAACAGTGCCAATACAGAACATACCATAATAAAATGATGTCCTACACTGGATTAGAGCAGCGCTGTAAGATGGAGCAGACCTATGATTATGCACTGCAGAGGAGGACTTTGTATGAAAGCCATTTGTGTTTTGTGCATTAAACATGTTTGGCAGAGAAATAGAGGGAGGGACAGACAGACAAGCAACTAAAGAAGGAGAGAATCACCCAGGGTCCTCTTGATGTTCTGTGCTCCTAGAATGGTGTGGTCATGGCATGATGTATAAATAGACTGAGTGTGTGAGCAAGGGGCGGAGAGGAGCGTGCACACGTATGTGCATTTATAGTGTGTGTGTGTGTGTGTGTTGAGAGACTTGGGGATTTGCACATAGAGGGTCGTCTGCCTTTACTCTGGTTGTATGAGCCATGGATATAAATAGATTTTGTGTGTGTTCTTGATTGTGAATGCTTGTCTGGGTTTGGCAGACAAACCTATTGTGACTTCCTAGCAGAACTTGGAAAGCTAAAAATAAGTGATTAATATTATTACAGTAATCAGAGATGATGATAATGAAGAATACATTTGCTTGGTAGACCTTTTTTTTTTTTTTTCAAAACACACACTGTGACTGGGTCCTGCAGTTAAATTTCAGGTGAGGGTTATGTTACAGTTCTGGGGCACACAAACACAAAGATACTCCGAAATGTCCATATATGTGCACACGGATGAGTTAAACATGAGACTCTGGAAGTGCAGTGAAGTTGAATGAATGATTGGCTCAGGAGGAAGGCCTGGCCTCGCAGAATCTAATACTGTGTGTCTATTAATGCTGGCAGGTGTTACAACCTGCAGGAAACTGGATTAGGAGATTGGAGCACATTGCTATGGTACATGGAGGCTTAGATGACAATGACACTCACCAACTTCCTTTCTCACACTTGTACTGAGAAGAATTGAAGCTATAGCATGTATTAGAGGTTAACTTAAAAGACAACATTAAATGGGGTTCAATTTCAATTAGACTTGTTGAGTGAAGCAGTATAAGAATTTATTCAACCATCAGGTAGGCTATAATCATGAAATTGGGTTTGCCAGATGGACCTTTGCATTTGAAGGGGCGGAGCTAAACAAAGGGCTTGATGATGTCAGCAGAGGACGAAAGTCGTTTTAGAAGATGTTAAAAGGTTTTTTTTTTTTTCTCTGAAGTAGGCATTGATTAATCATTTACATTAAGACTACAAAAGTCTCTTAAAGGTGCGGTATATAATTGCTGCCCTCTAACCACACTAAATGGAAATGCAAAAATTATTCCTTCCAAACTGGTTTCCCAAACACTCCTCATCTACAAACACACTGTAGACAGGGAGTGTGCTCACAAACAGGTAGTCCCACCACAAACCCGTGCTATTGGTTGAGCTGAAAGTTGACATGTCGGACCACTCAAATAAACAGAGCAATGTTTTATTGCCACACTGTTTACACTCTTTGGGAATACAGCCTCAGCTTAATTATAGATGTCTCTGTGCATCAAAATGGGTTAGGAGAGAGTATTTCAACATTAAAAAGAATTATTTAAAGGGATAGTTCTCTCAAAAAGGAAAATTCTGACATTATTTACTCACCGTCATCCAAACCTGAATGACTTTCTCTCCACAGCAGAACACAGAAGACGTTTTGAAGCATCTTTGTAACCAAACAGTTTTCGTAACCTTTAACTTCCATTGTATTGACAGTAGACATTTCTCAAACTATAATATATTATATATTCGGCAGAAGAAAGAAATTCACACAGGTTTAAAACAACATGGGAGTGGGTAAATGATGACTGAATTGTAATTTTGAGGTGGACTAACATTGTTTTTCTTTGCTGCTTTTGAAAGCAGTAGAACCTGTCTCATATTGGTGATGGTCTGGAGAACTGTGAGAATGAGAGTTAGAAGGAAGCCCAGTATAGTTGGTTTTGGGTTCACCCGACCCCTATTGGACATGTTTCTTGTAGGTTGTTTACATAAGCATTTAAAAACAGTTAGAGCCTGTTGTCGTCAACCTTCATGACCTATCCTTAGCTGTGTATGTGCCCTCAAAAACTTCTCTGAACCTTGTTGTTATTTAAGTGGACAGTCATCTATACCAGAGGGTGTGTTTAGTCAGTGACTCATTTCCCTCAATGTTTCCGTCTTGCTTTAGGCCACGGAAAAAACCACAAAGATGCAGCGTCTGTACGGGCCACCCATCCTATCCCTGCCGCTTGTGGCATCTACTACTTTGAGGTGAAGATCGTAAGCAAAGGAAGGGATGGGTAAGTGCAAACAGCTTCTGGTTGGTGGCATTTCTACACAGTTTTACTGAGATATGTATATCATTTGGAAAGTTGCGTCACTGATAAAATTTGAAGACAAGAGGTGTCTGATTTATTAATCTGTTTTACATATAGTGGGGTTCAAAATCCTGAGAGCACATTGAAAATCTTAGGTCTTTGAAAAAAAAAAGAACAATGATAAAATGAATGAGTAATATTTAATATTCTGCACTGTTTCTAGATCACCTGGTAAATTTGTGACATTGGTCATGTGAGTCCTTGTACAGATCTTTAAGTGTTCTTGCTTTCACTGAAGTAAAAATCAAATCATGCTGGAAAACATGATCATTTAAGTTTTACACGAACTTGTGGAGTTCATGTAGCTTGAGTGCAGCTATCAATAAAGCAAAATGACAAACTTAAAATAATGTAAAGCATTCTCACAGTGTCAGAATGGTAATTGCTGTGAAACGCCGACCTTGCGTCATGCTTGAGTCACTAGTTGGTAAGTATTTGTCATGCCTTCAGTTTGTCATGTCATTGTCCAAAAATAAATGGAAAATTGTTCCACCCTTTCCTGTCACCACTTTGCAATATGATTACTAAATATATTCCTTCTGGATCACTCATGTTCTAATAGGGCATCTAACTGAAACTTACAGGTCGTGCCTAAAACTGTTGAAAAGTGCCGAGTCATCCTTTAGTCACTGTGGTCCCAGCCTGTGAAACTCTCTCTCAGACTCACTTAGCACTTTTAAAAGTATCCCAGAATGCCATATACTCAGTTCAGTCACCGATTTAATTATTTCAGTTCAATGAATTTGATTGTGCTCTTATTGCTGTCACATTTACTATTATTTGGTGAATTTTCATGGGCAAAATTTTGTGTGATGGTGAAAGATTTCCCCACACAGATTTCACAACAGGTTCAAGTTGGTTTAATTTCAATGGTGTAAAGCACAGCTCACACAAAAGTCAGTTCTCATTGGTTTAAAAGTGACTTCTGAGTGAACTGTGCTTTAGACATCGCTACACTATTGACGATAGACCCTGGACCCTTTTTTGCCCACAAAATTTGAAGAAATCAGAAGCATAATATATGGTTTAATGCAGTTTCATTGTGTATCAGAGGCCTTATTTTTAGTAAAGCTAACATTTGTCCTCTCTCATTGGTGTTTGCAGGTACATGGGAATTGGACTGTCTGCCCAGGGGGTCAACATGAACAGACTGCCTGGTGAGTGTATGTGTGTGTTTGTGCTTGTGCTTGTATTTACACTGAAGGGATGAGCTGTTCACCATGGGTCTGTGGGTGACTAAAGAGAGGGTGAGGTTCTGTAGCCCACAAAAAAAGGAGATTTAAAAAGTAGTTTTATTTGGTTACTTAAGTGTGTTTAAGTAAAAAAGAAATGGTGTTTTCATTTTAATTCTGGCAGAACATTGGAGAATAAAGTAGGGAGGGACTTGATTTCATCCATTGGGAATGATTGGATTGTGAAAAGTGGGCGTTACATGCCGGAATGGAGCCAGGCGATTGGAGAGAGCCAAAAAGGAAAGTTGTTTAGGAAGAAGAGCTTTGAAGATTAAAAGAGAAGTTATTACATTTTGATTAAAGATTATAAAAGACAATTTTTTTTTCTTTGCAGTAGCATGCGCTGATGAATCCTTTCATGAAAAGGCCAACGCTGACTTTACGATTCACTTTTGGTTATAGTCTTGTAGCCTAAGACCATTTGTCTTCTGCTTTTTTCCATCTTACACTTTTTAATATCTTTCTATCACAGTAAGACTGTAATTCAGGCCGGGAACAGGCCTCAACATGTCCTGAAAAACACTAGCTGTGAGAATGACCTTGCAAATGCAGAGACATCTCAGGGTTTTTCTTTCTGTGCACCTCAGTCTCAGGAAATAACTTTGTGATGTGTTTTTTTTTTTCTCTCATGAGTCCTCAAAGGAAAGGAGAGGAAGGAGAAGAGACCTAGATCTCATTATTGGTTTTCCTCAATGGATTTTACCTGGCATCCAGAATGTTCTGAGATCACGAAGCCTTGTCATAATTATTCATAGCTAAAAGCTAAAATTAATCAGAGAAAATCTTTTCATTCTCTCAGAGAATCCATTCACACACTAGAGGACATCAAGCTGCTACTGGACCAGTTCATTTAAATGACTAACTGCAATGAAAAATGACACAATAACCAAACATAATCCAGTTTGATTGCAAAAACCAAATGAAATGTGCTTGCATTATCATAATGAAGGATGTTAAATAGAAAAAGTGACTGAATATTTTGACTACAGTATGTGGAGCACACTCCTATACACAATATTTGGAATTTGAAAAATGTTTGCTGATTAAACTTACAGGTTGTACACATGTGATTTGATAATGCAAAGTTAATCTGACTAAATTTAAAAGTAATTTAATAGTAAGACATGCAGTTTAAATCAAAATTTGTTGATAAATTAAACACTGAATTGAACAGATGGTGTGAATAAGTTTAGCTTACATTAAGTTGACACTAATTAAGATTTAATATGTAAATAGACAATAATGAATTTAGTAACCTGTTTCGAAGGATATTCAAATACATTCATCTTATTGTAGAAACATAACATTTTGTATTAGCTCTCTCTTTTATCTGTAAAAAGTCAAGTATTTTCAGCAGTCTTCAGTGTAATATGATCCTTCAGAAATCATTCAAATTTGCTGATTTTTTATTATTATCAATGTTGAAAACTGACCCCAGACTCAACGTTTATTAGATAAGAGCATAAGAGAAAGGCCTATATGCAGAAACAGAGAGAGCAGTTTTGGGCAGGGTTGGGTTCATGTCACTCTCCTGTGACCTCTCTGACCAATCAAGTGACTTTGTCGATTGCTTGTTAGCTTCTATACTGTGCCTGAGGCCTTTGAAATGCTTCGGAGCAATCTAACCAGTTCAGCATGTGCATGCTGACTACAACTTATGTGTTTATTGACCCCTGTGCTCTCTCCATGAACCACTCTTTGTCTCAGAATGCTTTGGAATATAGTGGAATGTAGACAAACGCATGTAGGGTGGCCAATGTATTTTGTGGTGTGTTTAGTGCCTACAGCCAACAGCATGATATTCTCTCTCTGGTTGTATGTGCTTCCTTGGCTAGAGCTGGGATGCTGTAATATATGTTAGGTTCAGGTTGCTGGATTAGTGCTAGAGTTTATATTGGCAAATTCATGTTTCTTTTAGGTCTGATGTTACATTTTTGGTATTTTGTAATTGTGTGTTATAGAACAAAGCTGGTTTATTGGAAAGAATTAGATGTTACAGCTGATTTTTTCCAAAGTAATTTAAAATAGTACATAATAAGTAATAAAATATAATATATAAATATAATTCATAATATAATGTAAATAAGTATAAATAATACAAATATAACAATATTGTTATAAAATAAATGTAAACATAATATTAATTGAACATTTTATCACATTTTATGTATGTTTTATACGTGTGTGTGTGTGTGTGTGTGTATATATATATATATATATATATATACACACACACAAATATATTTTATAAAATATGTTATGTATATAAAGTATTTTTATATACATTTTTAGAACATTTATGTATAAATGTTATTTTACACTCTCTCTCTCTCTCTCTCTCTCTCTCACACACACACACACACACACACACACACACACACACACACACACAGTCTGGTCAGCTATCCTTGAAGGTACTCTCCATAGGAGTAATGGTTTTTATACTGTACAAACCGTATTTTCTATCGCCCTACACCTAAACCTACCCCTTACAGGAAACTTTGTGCGTTTTTACTTTCTCAAAGAAACTCATTCTGTATAATTTATAAGCTTTTGTACCCACGGGAAACTCAATTTAGGTTCCCACCTTGACACGAGTCCCCATGAGTCTGTGTGTATTGAGGTTTAAGTCCCCACCAGGATATATAAACTTACACACACACACACACACATACATATTATCTAAATAACATTGTTAGTTTCTAATGTCTTTAATCTGTTTTTTTCCTCTTTAGTTCACTTGCTTTTGGCAATTAACTAACTATCCCATGATTCCAAAACAAAACACTTATATCAGTTGAATAAGTAGTTTCTTATGACAATGTATGGTGCATTGGCAAAATGTATATTTGCATGTGTGGGCACGTGTGCAATTTGAGTGTAATGGTTTTATGCGCCCCGCTGACCTCTGTGTCTCTGATCCCATACTGGAGTTCTGCCCATTTCATTAGCATGAAGGGAACACTGAGCTCTGCTTTAGGAGTAATATCCCTGCCCGCGCTGCTCTGCAGATTAATCTAATACCACACAACAAGCCCACAACAGCCACCGCTTTACTTCCTCATTTTTTCATTTGTTTTGCATCTGTTTAGTCTGTCATTCACAGAATGCACTTGTTTACTCCGTTTCACGTAGTGACTATAAATATAATTGCTTACGCAATACCATTTTTATCATGTACTAATCATGATTGCCTGCCAGCATTCGTTTTGAGTCAGATCGGCCTGGTCAGTGATGTAGATGGACTCCTACTCTTGGTGGTTTGAGGCAGTGCGAGGTTTAATGAATTGTTCAAATGGTCTTGTAAAATTTAGCTGCTCACCGTACAAGCTTCAGAGTGGATGGAGCCTTTTAAAGGACATTTTCTTCGTTGTCATAAAAAACCCTAACTAAATGCAGTGCTTGTTTCAGAACAGCCAAAAAGCCAACTTCTGCTCACCTGGACCATCATCAGGTGTTACAGTCAGAACCTAAGTGTGTTTTTGCTGTGGTCCACCCTTATAATTTCCCAAAGTCCTGCTGCCTATCCTGCAAGGGTCCATCACTTATTCTTTTCTGCACAATTATGGGAATGGTGCTCATAATTTATGTAAGAAGCAGTATTTTATGATGCTGTAGACCAGATGGCATATCAAACGCTGCAGGCTTAGGATCGGCTTCGACTCATCCTGTGACTATCAGTACAGAGGCAGAAACAAGATTCCTTATTAGCAGGCAAAATCTGTGCCCTCCTAGATCTCTGCATAAGTGCAACACCATTGTTGATATCCCATGCATATTTAAATATTACATACTTTGTCTAATTTGCTTATGCTCTCAGCTTCCAATAAGAGTGTAGTAGTGTCATTGCTGTCTAAAATAGTTTAGGATGTTTATACAATTCCACAGATTTCCCTCTAACATCACTGCAGGAAATGTAGCTTTTGAATCCAGATGATTCCCATTTTAATTACTGTATTTCTCTCTCTCACCTCAGGTTGGGACAAGCACTCCTATGGTTACCATGGTGACGACGGACACTCCTTTTGCTCCTCAGGGACTGGCCAACCGTATGGCCCAACCTTCACAACGGGCGACGTCATTGGCTGCTGCGTGAACCTCATCAATAACACATGCTTTTACACCAAGAATGGGCACAGTTTAGGTAATAATTTAATGAAATATTATTTAAGCATAAATTTTATCAATGCTTAAATTATTAGAAATCAGTTTTGGGACTCAAGTTAAAATATTTGATATTTTTCTTATGTAATCTCAGAATACACAATACTAAGCAGTTCTGATTTTTTTTTTTTTTTTTCCTCCAGGTGTGGCTTTCACAGATCTCCCAGTAAGTAAAGCACACAGACCTCAAACAGAGTAATCTAAAACTCAAATGATTAAAAATAGTTTTTTTCATCTAAAAAAATACACATATATATAAATGTTAGATGAAAAGCTTAAGAAAACCTAAACGAAAATTGGTCTTAGCAACTTGAAGAAGTTTATGTTGTAAGTACTACATTTACTAAAACAAAAACAAAAACAAAAAAAACTAATGACAAAAGTGCACAAAAAAATTAAATAGACTAAAATTAACTAGACATAATATATACTAGTATATAAATAATACTAAAATGAATAAAGAAGACTGGGACCATTTTATTTGAAAATGTTTGTATTAAAAGTAGTCTCAGGCCTTTGGATGTAACTTTATGCTTATATTGTCTCTTCATGTTACTTTTTTCACGTCAAGGCCTCCATCAGACCTGTATCTCTGTGTTAGCTTGTACTTTTCTGCCCAACTTTGGATCTTTGTATTGCAGCAGTTCTCATGTTACGCTCCCCCTAGGATGAATTGCTTGTATTGTAGCATTCCTCATTTGTAAGCTAAATGAATACCTTTAACGGTGGATTGATAGCGTGTTGTAGGCTAGTCATGAGCTCAAATGAGGATTTCTGCTTCTGTATGGAGCTTCAGTTAAGGCCTTGCCAGTTAAGGTGTGACTGAAGGATTCCCTGTGCTGTGAATTACTGAGGGAGTAGTTGTAGACCTTCTGAACAGACTCTCAACTCTCTCTTTTTGTCCCTGTCTCTCATTTCAGCCTAACCTGTACCCCACAGTAGGGCTACAGACTCCAGGGGAGATAGTAGATGCTAATTTTGGCCAACAGCCTTTTGTGTTTGACATTGAGGACTACATGAGCGAATGGAGGGCCAAGATCCACAGCATGATCGCCCGCTTCCCCATCGGAGAAAGACTGGGCGACTGGCAGGCGGTTCTGCAGAAGTGAGTACCCAGTCTCCTTATAATAAATTCAGCATTTGCAAAATTGACAGAAACATCTACTTCATGTTACGCTGCTAATCAGCCCTGTTTTGTGGCTAATTTGTGATTCGTAAAGTTTCTTCTCCTCATATTAACCTTTTTCTGTTTATATCTGCAGTATGGTGTCCAGCTACCTAGTGCATCATGGGTATTGTGCCACAGCAATGGCCTTTGCCAGAGCCACAGAGACCATGATCCAAGAGGACCAAACCTCAATAAAAAACAGACAGAGTGAGTACAAAGTCAACTAGTTTAGCTAAAAATAAATGGAAATGAATAAATGGATAATTATGTGTGATTTGAATATGTGTCAGAATTAATAATTTAAACAGATCTTCTCATGTCGTTTGTGGTTTGGGAATAGGAAAATATAACCGTTATGAGGAACTTAGCGTTTTACGGAATAAGCAAAACTATTGCTTTTTTTGGATGATGGGTTTTGAATATTTTATCAATTTTTCACTTAGAGTTATAGTAAAGCATCTTTGATTTAAGCTGTAATGAACACACTGCATATTTAACGTTACCATAATTGATTATCTGACACTGGCCACAACTGAGTGAATTTAATAAATCTTGATGAAAGCAGCTTTTCATGAGATGATGAGATGAATTAAATCTTATGTGTAATTTTGCTCACAAAGAAAGACAGAGTCTATAGGAGTATACTTTAATGCTGAAAGTTGGTATTATCATGAGTAATCAAAATTTGTGATCTTCTCAGATAAAAGAGCACAATGTACAATAAAAGTATGCTGTAGCTTTGAAAAGTTAAAACTACTTCTTTGCAAAAAGAATATGTACTGAAACTAAGCTTCAAAAATGACTCCCTCGGATTTCAATCCTAATCCTTTCAGGTAATAAGTAGAAAGTATTGATTACATAGGCCTAATTCCTAAACAAAATAAGTAGAACAAAAAAAGTGTAAACTGTTCTCCTAACCTTGTGCTTTTTCTGGTGTGTGTGGCACCTACACTCTGAATATCTTACCTGAATGATCCCAATAATAGAAATGAAATGCTTTATTTACATTTACATTTAGTTATTTAGCAGACGCTTTTATCCAAAGCGACTTACAAATGAGGACAATAGAAGCAATCAAAACCAACAAAAGAGCAACAATATGCAAGCGCTATGACAAGTCTTGGTTAGCCTAACGCAGTACACGTAGCAAGTGTTTTATTTTTTATTTTTTTATATAAAGAAAACAAGTAGATAGAGAAAAAAAAAGAAAGCTAGTGTAAGAGGGTCAGATAGATACAAAGAAGACAGATAGATAAAACGTGTTTTTATGTGTGATGTGTTTTTAGCTGTTTCTTGAAGATGGCTAAGGACTCGGATTGAGTTGGGCAGGTCATTCCACCAGGTGGGAACAGTTAATGAAAAAGTTTGTGAAAGTGATTTTGTGCCTCTTTGGGATGGTACAATAATGCGTCATTCACTTGCACGCAAGCTTCTAGAGGGCACATAGGTCTGAAGTAGTGAATTTAGGTAAAGGGGTGCAGAGCCAGTGGTGGTTTTGTAGGCAAACATTAATGCCTTGAATTTTATGCGAGCAGCTATTGATAGCCAGTGCAAATTGATGAACAGAGGTGTGACGTGTGTTCTTTTCGGCTCATTAAAGATTAATCTTGCAGTGGCATTTTGGATTAATTGTAGAGGTTTGATGGAACTGGCTGGAAGACCCTGCTAAGAGAGCATTGCAATAGTCCAGTCTGGACAGAACAAGAGCTTGAACAAGGAGTTGTGAAGCGTGTTCCGAAAGAAAAAGGGCCTGATCTTCCTAATGTTGTATAAAGCAAATCTGCAGGACCGGGCAGTTTTAGCAATGTGGTCTGAGAAAGTCAGCTTATCATCAATTACAACTCCCAAGGTTTCTGGCTGTTTTTGAAGGAGTTAAAGTCATTGCACGCTGAATCCGAAAATTTTGCGTGCATTTTTCCGTTTTTTCATATTCGTCATGCTTTCCTATCAAAATGCATGCTATGGATGTGAAAGCGCAGAAAATCAAACCTGATCCAAATTTTTTTTATGACGGACAAAAGTTTCAGTGGCAGTGTGTAAACGTGATTGACACAATGTGAGGTCGTATTTATTTTTTAACGTGCAAAAATTTCGGACGGAAATTTCGGACTCAGTGTGCAATGACCTTTATGGTTGACGAGCCTAACTGGAAGGTGAAATTGTGATGAAGTGATGGGTTTGTTGAAACCACAAGCAGTTCTGTCTTAGCCAAGTTGAGTTGAAGGTAAATGTCTATTAGACAAGCTGAGATGCGAGCAGCTATCATCGGATCATCAGGATGGAATAAGAGGAAGAGTTGAGCGTCATCAGCATAGCAGTGATATGAAAAGCCATGTATCTGAATGACAGAACCTAGTGATGCCATGTAGACAGAGAAGAGAAGTGGTCCAAGAACTGAGCCCTGAGACAGCCCAGTAGCTAGATGTTGCGACTTGGATACCTCACCTCTCCAAGATACCTTCAAGGACCTATCTGAGAGTTAAGACTCAAACCACTGGAGTGCAGTTCCTGAGATGCCCTTTCCCAATAGGGTTGACAGGAGGATCTAGGTTGCCATATCAAAAGCAGCGGACAGATCCAGCAAGATAAGTAATGAAGACTTGGAAGCCGCTCTTGCAAGTTTTGGGGCTTCAACAACTGAGAGCAAGGCAGTCTCGGTTGAATATCCACTTCTGAAACCAGACTGGTTGCTGTCCAGGAGGTTGTTCTGTGTGAGAAAGGCAGAGACTTGGTTAAACACAACTCGTTCAATTGTTTTTGCAATGAAAGGTAGAAGGGAAACCGAAACAATTTATTTTTTAATAGGGTGACCATACATCCTCCTTTTCCCTGACATGTTCAGGATTTATAAATTGGCTAAAATGTCTAGGATTTGGCTTTGTTTTCCTATTGGCGTGCTCTCTACGGTCCTCAAAAAAAAATCATGGCACTCATGTATGCGTGAGATGCTGAAATAGCAGCGCAGTCAAAGTTGAGCATATAACGTTGCATTGTTTTAACCATTCTCTGTACACTGTAAAAAATCAGAAGTTGACAACTTAAAAGTTAAAGGCAAAAAAAGGATGTTAGAGTCACCCTATTTTAAAGGACCCTGTTCTTAACTGTCAAGAGCTGCATATCACTATACGTTATTATGGCAACCTGTCACAATGTGATTGAAGCTTTGCAAACAAGCTGTTACAGATAAATGGAGCATTTAAAAACTCTATTGGCAGTAAACCCTTGCGTTTAAGCGCCATTTATTATTTCACCTGAGAAGAGGGCATTTACATTGAAGTCTTAAAAGCACAAGAGTAATAAAACACCTGTTTAAAAGGGTCAGAGACAAGGAAAATGATCATAAAACTAAATTATGAATGTTCAAAACACTTTACCAACATTGTAAGTGGACCTTAGGGAGAACTATTGAGTGATAAAAATGTATGATATGACCACTTCAACAAAACAAGAGCAAAACACACTAGTGGTTTCTTTGTGCTTGCAGGAATACAGAAGCTGGTATTGGCAGGACGTGTTGGAGAAGCCATTGACGCAACACAGCAGTTGTACCCCGGACTCCTAGAACACAACCCCAATTTACTCTTCATGTTGAAGTGAGTACTGTATGTCTACCAGCCTCTGAGAACCATGTGTGTGTCTTTTTGTTTGGAATGGATCAAGAGGAATTCCCTAAATCCTGAAACAAGGTGAAAAATGTGTTCTCTTTTCTGGGGATAAGTAGAGCTCAGTTGTATTTGAACTTCCAAAGCTTTTTGGAGTTTCATAGTGCAAACGTACTCAGAAAACATGTAGCCTGAGATTAGGGCAGTCTTTAACTCTGTGTTATACATAATGAAGGTTTCTAAAGTGCCCAATGGTCATTCTGACGAGTAGGCCTCTTTTTTGTTACTTGTCTTTATAAAAAAAAAAAACACACAGGGTGAAAAGAGGGTCATGGTTGCTTTGGACTGAGCTGCTTCTGATATGATTAGTCATACTATTGCATAAGGTTGAATATGAACTGCCTTTGAACTAACTTTTTAATAACGCTTACAAGTCGTACATCAGCGACTTGAATTGTGGATGTTTTTTATAATATTCAGGTCATGCTTCCAAATATTTATCTTGCTGAGAGGTTTTTGTGGGAACAATGACTTTTAAATTGCATGCAATTAGAAGATCCACCTACAAGAATAAGTGGATGCAAAAAATAGCTGAAGTTAACAAAATGGAAAGGTTTGCATAGCTGCTTTCACTTAAAAAAATAAGTTATTGAGAGTAAATGGAAAAAATGGTTAGTTTTGGTTTTTGCTCATAACGTGTGCTGCCGTGTGCTGTAGCCTGTATCATTTCATATTAACGCACGAAATAATCTACGTGCATGCAATATCGTGGTCAGTTAAGGCATGAAGTTACCAAAAAGGCGATTAAAGCTGCCTTAAAACTGTGCATGCATGTAATATACTTTATATGAGTCACATTTAAGAATATGTCTCTGAAATGGTTTTCTGAACTGTCCTGGAGCAGCCCAGCACTGTCTCCCTCATCTAACACACCCGTTTCAACTCGTCAGTTCATTAGTAGAGACTTGTAAGTGGGTCAGAAAAAGGTACAGAGAATTGAGAGAAAATACGATGCGTGTCAGATCCGCGTCACCTTAAGCAGCTGCAGCTCTTAAAGAAATAGAAGCCAAAACAACCTAATAATCAGCTGCTGTGATGTGTGTTAATCAAAGAACAAAAGAAAAAAAGAGGAAATCAGTAACTTTTATATAGCTTCATCTATATTTAATTTAGAATTTAGTGTTTGATAATTTCAGTTTCTGTATATTTCTGCTGAAGGGCACAGGTAGGCCTAAATGTATCATTTATTATATTAATTATGTTAATGGTCCTCATTGTCTCCCATAGTATTTTTTCCATACTATGGATTATCAACTGTGTGGTTACCCGTATTCCTCTAAATATCTTCTTTTATGTGAGTAAACACCCTCAGAATTTTCATTTTTGCGTGAACTATTCTTTTTGTAATTCTTTGTCACGCATTGAAAGCGTGATATCCCTGATCTTTGGTCCTCAAGAAAACTGCATTCAGACAATCAGCGCAAGCACTACAGAGCAATAAACCCTGTTCTCAACATGTTACTGGCATTTATGGGCCATTTGCTGCCTCTGTGTAATGTTAAACTTCTCTTTGGGAACAATTGCTATTATGTTTACTTGGCTGGAATTTTGTTTTGACATAAAGATAAAACTGATTTTTTATATAAAGCCTTACATGGAGGTGCATGCTTGCTATTATTTAATTGCACTGTTGGATGTCATCAGATGTCAAATGCTGCTTTGGGAATAGTGCCAGGATGTGTGGGAAGCAAGCAGTGAGAGCTGACTCCTCTCTCTCTCTCTCGGTGATGGATAACGGTTGAATGACAAGCAGACAGTTTAATGGATTGCTGAGCCGACAGTGTCAGTCAGTAGGCATAATGGATAACAGAAACCTGGTTGACAGACATTTGAATTGATTGGCAGGTCTGAAGTGAGTGTGTATTTGTGTGTGACATCTCACTGGTATAAAAGTGATTTTTGCTGCTCCCCCTTAGGTGTCGGCAGTTTGTGGAGATGGTGAATGGTACAGATAGTGAGGTACGGTGCTTTAGTGTCCGCTCTCCTAAATCACAGGACAGCTATCCCGGCTCCCCCAACCTGAGCCCGCGGCACGGAGCCACCAACGCTCACTTGCACAACACAGGTGACAGACACACTCCACACTAACATCTTCAGTGTTACTTAAAAATTGAGCACTTTGTGATTTAACGTATTTGGCTGAATCATAAAAACTCCTTGTTTCATCCCAGAATCTAAAGAAAAAATAAGAAATAGTATTTTGCATAAGGAAAACAAATTGAAATTGTGACATTATTTGCATGATATTTAAACCAAATTTATACATCACTTTATACATCTTTTTAATTACAAATCTAATTTAATTCATATTTATTCATTTATTTCTTAGCTGAGCTAACTAATCTAATTGGTAGCTGAAAGCATTAATCAAATTAGCCCAAATATTTATTAAACTAAAATGCAAGGGATGAAGGATGTATAGACCTTTGTGAAGAACAGATGTTCAAATTCAGAATTCCGTGGGCTTAGATTCCGAGTGGGTCTGATCATGAGTAACATCTTCAAGAGAACACGTTCATAAAAGATGTGGAGCAGATGGTTCCTTGAATCACTTGTTTCACCTTTACTGCAGTTGGGTGGATTATGTAATTTACAGTTGAAGTGATGCCCTTTCATTCATACTGTTTCTCAAGATAGTTCTCATTATTTCTTTCTCTCCTCATGACTCAGGAGCAGACAGTCCCACATGCAGTAACGGGGTCACCCCTACTAACAAAAATAAGAGCCACAACAAATACACAGGCGTAAGCTCCGCCTCCTCCTCTCCATCCTCCTCTCCTTCCTCCGTCAATTACTCAGAGTCCAACTCTACTGACTCCACCAAGTCCCAGCCCCACAGTGCCACCAGCAACCAGGAGACTAGGTCTGTGTTGTTGTTTGGGTTAGTAGCTGGGTTTTTGTCTTTGAGCTAGACAGAAAAACAGATTATGTAGTCCTATGCAAGCAAGGCCAAGGATATAAAATTTTTGAGCTTGTTCTCAAATGTTGTGTACTTACATTCTCGAGAGACAAGCTCTGCTGTTGACTGTGTATTTTTGTGTGTTGACAGTGATAGTGAGATGGAAATTGAGGCAGAACATTACAGCAACGGCGTGACAGAAAGCTCAACCCGCATTATGAATGGCACATACAAACACCAGGAAATCCTGCAGGCGGATGACAACAGTGTTGGCAATGGAGTAGCAGGTACAGGACATGCTCGCACACCACATATGCAGGACTTTCAACGCCATACGCAACAGGCTTTGAGAATACCTTTTTAAAATGTATCACCTTATCCCTCGTTCATTCTTCACTCTGAAGTGACTAGTTCTTTCTCTGCTTTCTCTGTCCTTCTCCCCCTTGACAGCGGCTAAATTGAGCTTCTCTATAATTCAGCCCATTAAATGTTTTTCTCCAAGGTTACAAAGAGAGAGAGTGATCTTTTGTAGTTCCAAAGTTTTTGTAGAGTGTGTAGTTTTTTATAGCACCCAGTGCTCAGTGTTTTTTTTTGTTGTTTTTTGTTTTTTAACATTTCTTGTAATACTTTCAGGCATGTGTTTTTGTCGTCGTTGTTGTTTTTTTGCTTAGATTTGAGAAAATGGCTTAAATGGATTTAAAAATTGTATTCAGACTACTATGTCGAGGACTTTTTAATATTGTATTATATTATATATATTATATATTATTATATTATAAAATTATTTTATATTATTTTGTTGTTGAATGTTATGGAGTCAGTAACTTTTTTTTTAAATAAATTAACATTTTAATTCTGCAAGGATGCATTAAATGGACATTTATAATGTTACAAATATTTCTATTACAAAAAGGGATCACAATTTCCACAAAAATATTAACATTTTCTTGTTTCTTGAACACCAAATCAGCATAGAATGATTTCTGAGGGATCATGTGACACTGAAGACTGAAGTAATCCATAGCATGAATAAATTACATTTTCAAATAGAAAACAATTATTTTAAATTGTAATAATATTTCACAATATTGCTGTTTTTACTGAATTTCTGATCAAAAAATGGTGAGCTTAAGAGACTTCTTTCAAAAACATTTAAACATCTTAAACATTTGAATTATATTACAGTGCCCTCCCTCATGTGCTTTTGCAGTAAATGTCATAAAGGTGGATGTGAAAATAAATCTCATTGTTTATCCTTTTGATCTTTCATTCAAAAAATTCACAAAATTCTAACCTATCATTGAAGTAAAACAATTGAAAGTGCAGGGAAAATCTCATTGTGAAATAAATGCTTTCTCTAGTTCATATTGGCCACAATTATTGAAATGTCCTTTTTCCAAGATAGCAGCCCTGATTTTTCTACTGTAACGCCTAAAGAGTTTGGAGAACACCTGATAAGAGATCAGAGACCATTCCTTCATGTAGAATCTCTCCAGATCCTTCAGATTCACAGCTCCATGACGGTGCTTCTCCTCGTTAGTTCACCTCACTCGTTTTCTATAGGGTTCAGGTCAGAGGACTGGGACAGCCATGGCAAAAGCTGCATTTTGTGCTCAGTGACCCATTTTTGTGTTGATTTTGATGTCTGTTTTGGATTATTGTCCTGATAGAAGATCCAACCACAGCCCATTATAAGATTTCTAACGAGGCAGTCAGCTTTAGATTATATATCTGTTGATTTTTGAGAGAATCCATGATGCCGTGCTTCTGAACAAGAAGTCCAGGCCCTCCGGTAGAAAAACAGGCCAACAACACTTAAGATCCAGCAGTATATTTAACCGTGGGCATGGGGTACGTTTTATCCCTGTTTCTACTAAACCCATCTAGTGGGTTTGCTGCCAAAAAGCTTTTTAGTTTCATCTGACCATAGAAGCCAGTGTCATTTGAAGTTCCAGTCGTGTCTGACAACTGAATATCTGGATTTTGTTTTTGCATGAGCGAGGAGAATTTTTCTTGAAACCCTCCCGAACAATATGTGGTGATGTAGGGGCTGTTTGATATATATATTTTTAGGCTTTCTGACTCCAAGACTCAACTAATCTCTGCAATTCTCCAACTATGATCCTTGGAGAGTCTTTGGCCACTCAAACTCTCCTCCTCACCGTGCATTAGGACGATATAGACACACGCCCTCTTCCAGGCAAATTTGTAACATCTTGATTATGTTGATTGGAACCTCTTAATTATTGCCCTGATGGTGGAAATGTGGATTTTCAATACTTTAGCTTTTGTCTTACAGCAACTTTTCTATTTTCTATTTCTGCACATCAGAACTTTATTGTTTGGTTTTACTACTTGTGATTTATGATTAAGGGAATTTGGCCTTCGTTTCCTTTATATTTATAATCCTTTAGAACAGGAAGTCATAGCTGGACAATTTCATGCTCCTAGTCTCCCTGGTATGCAAAAAAAAATGTAAACATGAATGGGAATATACTTCAGAGATATTTTACTCATAAGAATTTCCAGGGATGTCAATAATTGTGGCCAACATGCATTGGAGAAAAACATTTATTTTACCATGAGATTTTCTACCCACTTTCAATTGTTTTTCTTCAATGATAGGTTAGAATTTTGTGAATTTTTTGAATGAAAGATCAAAAGGATAAACAATGCAGATTTATTTTCACAGCCACCTTTGCTCAGATTTACCAAGGGTGCCAATATTAGTGGAGGGCGCTGTATATTATATTACAATATTTGCATTCCCAATAGTTCCACTCACTTATTAAACATAGCCTCAGATTAATAAAACAATTTAGGTGAGATTTCCCAGCAGTACTATATTGAAGCAATTTAACCACAATAGCTATGTGCACTATGCAATTAGAGTTGCAAACATGTCTGCTTTTTTTTCTCCTCTAGATGACAGCTGCGGCTCAAGACAGCTGTGTGGAGGAAACCAGGCGGCCACGGAGAGGATGATCCAGTTTGGCAGAGAGCTTCAGGCCCTCAGCGAGAAGCTCTGCCGCCAATACGGCAAGAACGCCACTCACAAAAAGATGCTGCAGGTAGGAGCGATGAACGGAAAGAAGAGGGGAGGGTGTTATGATGATATTGTGAAATCATAATAACACATCAGTTTGTTGTGTTTTATATTAAATATTGGTGAAGTGGTCTATTTAAACTTGCAATAATATTCTGAGCATATAAACTAATCTGTTCAACTCCTCTGCCTCTTGTTTTTTGCTGATGCAAATACACAGTTGAAGTGGAAACATGATTAGCCCTGTGGGTAGCAGTACACTTGCATCCTTTGTGCCCACTCGCCAATGCGTTTGTTTGTTTGTGCTGTTCAGGATGCATTCAGTCTGCTGGCATACTCAGACCCCTGGAACTGCCCCGTGGGCCAGCAGTTGGACCCCATGCAAAGAGAGGCGATCTGCTCCGCTCTCAACAGTGCTATTCTGGGTAAGGCTGCTTGGCTGGCTGAGATCACACACTACTAATTTCTGTGAACATGATCGCTTATGTAGGCCTTTTAATTTACATGTGGCTGCAGTAACATGAGACAGATAAAAGAGCTTGTAATGGTCTGGTAACATGGCCATGAGTTGTTATTATCATTCCTAAATATTTAATGGTTTTGATGGCCTCATATCTGTGATCTTTTCCTTCATTCAGAGTCTCAGAATCTGCCCAAACAGCCTCCACTCATGCTGGCTCTGGGTCAGGCCACCGAGTGCGTGCAGCTGATGGCCAGGGTTCGCTCTGGTTCCTGCTCCTTCGCCAGAGTCGACAACTTTTTGCACTAGCACCAGTCCAGACAAGAGCACCAAGGTAATTATAGTTTTAAAAAATAATATCTTTTTATTTTTATACAGGAATTTGATTGTAAAATTCAGTTTAGTTTATTAGTTTAGTTTTTTAATTCGTCAAACTTATTTTTTTAATTGTTTTATTTGCATTTTAATTTTATTTTGAGGTAATTTTTCAGTTTTCATCCCTTTTAACATGGGAACATAACTCATTCTATATATAACAAGACACGCAACACTTTATCAGAAAATGTGAAATGTAATTGGTGGGTGGTTGGTTTTCTAAAGTTTAACAAGATTAAATAAATCAGACCATGCTGCATGAATAAATAATATAAAAAGTAAGTTAATTTCTCTGTAATTTTATTGAATTTTTGTTTATTTGTATTCAAGTCTGATTTAGTGTATGTTCTTCTAGTTTGTTAAATTTACCTTTTGTTTTTACTTTATTTAGATTTTTTTCCACTTGTAGTTTTATTTTAATTCAGTATAATTTCAGTTTTTCATTTCTAATCAACACTGAATGTGTAAGGCTTCCAGGGTCATTTGCTATTTTAGCTGTACAAAAACCGTGTTATGCTGCTTTATATTGCAAACTGTGATATTGTCATATTATTTTAAAAACATAACATTTGAATTTCCCTCAGGCAGTGTTCGGGACAGCTAAAAGGAGGACTTTCCAGTTGGTTGCCATGAGGAGAACACGTGTTTGAATTGGTGTGTCGCTTGCCGTTTGCCAGAAGCAGCCGAGCAGAATGAATAGAAACATGAGAAGAGAGGCTTCTTTTTAATTTAGTATTATCAAATACAAATTGTGTGACACTATTTAAAGATAATTAATTATTCTGTTTATCTAGTCATTTTTATTTTAGTTTATATTTTGTCCGTTTGTTGTGCTCATCTTGAAACAAATCAACTTCCCAAATTATTTTTTTTTTTCATGGGTGAATTCAGTGCATAGTATTTCGAGCGTACCATATCAACAATATACATAATGGTAAGTTCCTACTGAAAATTTGAGCTACGCACTCTGGTTTTTCTCAGTCAGAGCTCAGGTATTTAGACAAATGTTCTTTTGTCGTCAGAGCGGGATGTTTGCGGACACAGGTATCGCTTCACCAGATGTGGGTTTTTAAGCAGGTCCTTTTCTATGTACAAGTAGTTTTTTTTTTTTTTTTCATTTGGTCAACCTTAACAGCCCCTTTAGGAATTAAATGGACGTTGCTGTTGCACATATGTGAATTAGGCGTGACTTTACAATGTTTTTGTGAGAGAGGGTGAGATAATGCATGGCTCCTAGCGTCTTTTAAGCTACTTTAGTATCTCAGGCACCAGCGCGAGTTTCATTAGACACAATCACACAGTGACGACGCAGACATGCCTTTGGGTCCAATGTAGATGACTTATATTTTCAACCATAGACCTTTGCCCAAAAAGAAATCTATTTTACTGATATTTTACCATCTTTATAGCAGTGGGTATCATGCAAATGTCAACCTTCACTTTTTTTAAGTTTTAAGTTAGGTATATTGAAGCTAACAAGTGGTTTTCTGATTTTTGTGGCTGTACCACATAAAAACGCAACGTTTTTGACAAAAGAAATTTAAGGTCAGTAGTTTGATTACTGAGAAGCTCCACCGAAGCTTGCAGACTAACTTCGTATACGAAGTCTGTACGTTTTATACCCATGTGAATAGTGTCACCGTGTTGATAGTTCTCCTGTTATATTAATAACTACAAACTGACACCGTTTCAACTTCTGTTGTTGGTTGTTTCATTGGCTGTTAAATACTGTTGTTCATGTTTCTTACCATTGGATGCACTGTACTTCAATTAATGCACATGATGCATTACTGTATCTGTCTACCTCTCCTGTTCAGTAATGGAGGGACAGAGTATGAACTTGCAAGCATGCAAGACAATTGACTGACCCAGCGTTCCTGCAAATGAACAGAAACAAAAAAAAGTATTTATTTAGCACCTAGAACATCTCCTTAAATTGCAATCATCTTTGTTGCTCCAGAACTTCACCTCAACCTCATATCAGTGCAGTTGTTTTGGTTTTTCCCTCCTTTAGCAATCTTTTTCTTGGCCTTTGTAAATGTGATATTAACTGGCTCAGGCACTTAACACTTTTTATTTTCTTTCTTTTAATCTGGTCATCCATGAAGGAAGAACTATAAATCGATCCCATGTCAACCCAGCATTTTACTTGCCAGCACGCCGCTGTGGTGTTGAATGTAGCTTAGCTGAATTGATTTCCCACATTTTTTGCTGCTGGCCATCATGAGATTGTTACATTCCCGTATCTACACCTGCTTTTGTTCATTTATACCTCACTTACTCTTAGGATAGTGCTGTCAAGCTTGTTGTATCATGACAGGCGTTTAAACAAGGTATGTGTAGTGCAGGTTGACCTGGCGGAAGTCAGAGCTCACAGGGTCGCTGGAAGGTTGCACATGCTCCTCAATAGCTAAAATAAACTTGGCCTTCCCAACTCTGGAGTTACATAATGAATATAGGCGCTAAGGCAGAGTAAAAATCACAGATTACACTGTTTGGAGCCCCACCATTTGTTTTTAGCAGTGTTTATGTGTCAGTCTGATTGTGTGGGGCGGGGATTTTACACATCCTGATCCCAAACAATCTTGTTTTACTGTTTTACTCTGCTAAATGGGTCAATTTGGTTGTTAAATGGTGGTATATTGTTGCATGGAGACATCTTGTGTAACTTTTTACTTATGTTTGAGTTACAAAATGGCAGTTTATATAGAAGCGCTTGTACTTCTACTGACCTGTACGTTGTAGATCTTTTGTCATGGGGCGGCTTTTTAATGCCAAATATGTTTTGGAACTCATCATAATCTAACCACCTATAATGAATATTGTCGTTTTAAAATAATCCATCATAGAACTTCTTATTGGCTTTAAATAGGGACCTACGTACATGTATGGAAGGGAAGAAAGTAGCCAAAATCTTTGTCGAGATCATCTTGGTCATGTGGTGATGTTCCTGCCTCAAAAGACAATGGAGCAGGATGAATGGAATGGAGTACAGCAAGCTGTGCACAATTTACTTCTATTATGATTTTAATTTTATTTGAGTTTTCTTTTAGCAATTGTGAAATGAGTTACCCTCTACTTAGCATGAACCTTTAAAAACCTTTAAAACAACATAAAAAAGAAAAATGATTTAAAAAAGAAAAAAAAAAAAGAGACATACCTATGTACTGGAAACATGATAAAGAAATATTGTACTCATTTAATTTTGACAGAATTATTTTTATTAAAATACACATCCATGAGCAAATTGTGTCCGTTTTGTATTATTTTGCTGTTCTTGTTTCTTCGTATGGAAATGAATATATTGTTCCTGCATCTTTGCAGTAACTGCATTTTTGGCATATACACATACAGTGTTCCTGCATATATAATCTATTCCTACAAAATACACATTTTATATTGAGTCCATAAAATGTGTGTGGCTTAGGATCAGATTTGTAAATACTGTTCAGGATCTATTGCGAAATAGAATATTGCTAATTCATTTTGCAGATTGGATGCACTAAAAATGTTTGTGGGGGAAAGATGCAATTGATTAGAGACCTGACAGTGTCTGTATTTTATACATGCATTTGAATCTAACAGAAATATTTATTCTACATACTGTATATTGAAAGTAATGTATAGGGAAAATAAGATAATTAAAGCACATAGGTGGCTTGATGAGGGAGTGAAAGGTTAATGATCCATCACATGCAGCAGGTCATTAGTTTTTCTCAGAAGCTGTACCTGGATGATCCTGCACCTTCAGACTTTCTCTTGACCCCTTCTTGAAGATGGGCTGCTTTTCTTGAGATGTCTGGATGTTGAAATACATGGACATCACCTCTGGCCCTTCTGTGAAAACATCACATTATCTGGGTTGGTGTTTATACATAATTATAAGAGCATAGCTTGCCATCTTCTTAAACTCATAACTAAGCATGGAGAACAGTAAACATGGTCAAGCTCTTATAAGAAAGAAACAAATAGGCCTCCATTAAGCATTCAAGTAAGAAAAACGTGGAAAAGTCGCATCACGTTCCTCTTCAGAAAGCTCATTGTTTACCACCTCAGATCCGCCATCACCCACAGCATCACAAGTGATAGTAAATCAGGTAACGTAGAACAGAAACGCTTAATTTTGAAGAAACACTTCTTAATTTTTGTGTTTAATTAGCTGTTTTTATTACTTAAAGCCTGGACGTCCTTTCACAGATGTCAGCGGGAAGTTGTATGCCGACTTTCCACTTTGCAGGTAGGCCTAATATTGGATTTACATTTACATGTCTAGATGTAGGTCATAAAAAAAAAGACAAAAACATGGCCTTAAGGATATAACTGAACTTAATGTACAACTGAGAGCATTTACGCTTTCACACCTGAAAGGATAGGTTAATCGGTTACCCGGATTATCAGTGATAACCAGTATAACCAGTCTTTCCAAAAATTCCGCCGTTGAGCATTTTGCTTGAATTGATGGGACTTTCTTGGTGTGTTTCTGTGCCTGTTCATTATGCTGTATCAATTTACAAATGAGCTGTTATGTAAATTTTGCAGGAGAGAGCCGTAACTATAGAAACAGATTTGAATTGTCATTACCAGCTTTAGACAGCAGAGAGCGCCAATTCCCTCTATTTTACACCTCAACCGATGACCGGGGTCCACTAGAGGGCCTCAGTAAACCTCTTCAAATGCCAGTTTGTCTTTAATATTATTTAAATTACTTTGAATATTTATATAATGTAACAATTAACATGCCAAATACATTTGCATAATATATTTAGATAAATATGCTACTGCATATTATTTTGTACTTATCATGAACTCTACAAGCAGTTTACAACTTTGACAAACAAAACTGACAATTAATCTGTCCCCTCAACAGATGTCAGTGGCTCTGAACATTTGTATTGGTTTATTATGGGGTTTTGCTTATGTGTTTATTATAAAGTTATAGGCTAGATGAGCGACAAAATTAAGTTCTGAAGAAATGTCAGCAATATCCAGTTGTGCATGTGGAGACCATCTGTGGAATCATGAAAACAGCTTTGGTACATATTCATTTTGTTTTCTTTCCTTTAAAAAGGAGAAAATTTAGCATGCTGAATTTAGTAATTATGATTATTTTAATGTACTAACAGTCCTAATTTTGTTATGCTTTTAATAGACATACAAAAGGGGGGAAAAATCACAGCCTGTGTAGGGGGTCACAAAGGTTGAAAATCATTGCTCTAGTCAGAGCAATTACATCACATTGATTTCCTGCAATCTGAGATAAGGTATCGCAAATCTAATGTGTCCTTTATATGTAATCCAATAATGCTCAATTTCTTTGTACTGTGGGTGAAGTGCATCAAGCTTCAACATCTTGTTAAAAAGAAAATAACCAGGTTTTTCCAATTTTCTCTGAAATTATAAAGAACATAAACCAAAAATTCTATGCATCTATCATTTTGGTTAAATATATGAACTACAAACATTCAAAATACTAAAAGTACTATAAGACTATAGCAACAAAATCTAGATATAAATCATACTAATCGTTGCAAAATTCAAGTAAAAAGATAAATAATTTAAACAAGAAAATACATAACCTAAATCAATTTTAAATACTTTTATTATCTTGATAGAACATTTTATAATCAGCTTATAACATTCACAGTATTGTACACCTTGACCCATCTGATTATAATAAAAACACAAGCGTCTAAAAGATTTGAGTTTTGTTTGTGATACTCAAAAGAAATAGAAACCTCCTCTCCAGAAATCTAATATACATACAAAAGTACAAGAATAAGAAAAATACTTTCCATATTTTACACATATATAAAATGCTCTTTTTTATAAAAAGGGCTCCTAGTGTACAAAAGTGTCCGTCATTTCATATTTCTATTTATACATATACATTGACATACACAAAAAAATAATGCTCATGTGGTATCATCGGTGCTCCGGTTGTGTGCTGTTCTATGTAGTTTACATGCCATCACTTTCTCTTTCAAATCCAGCGCTCTCCTCATCTAGAGTATGCCAATAAAACCTATTAAATTAAATATAGATAACAAAACAAAGTGACAGTTCACGCTTCTCCAGATGTCTCTTGCTATACGTTTCAAATCACCCTCTGGTTTGTCCTCGCTGTCTGCTGTGAAAACCCAAGGCAATGAGTCACTCAGTGTCAGTTGTGCAGATGTTACGTCTAGATCTGTTCAAATAAACTACATTCTCTTTCAGACTCAAGGCTACCTTGATAAATGTTAGTTTTGTGGCAAAGTAACACCTCATTTGTTTTGCTGATCGAGTTAGATGTTTTGCAGATAATGCTGAGCAGATGAGGCTACACCTTCATGAATCACGCCCATCATTTATGACACAAAATTATTTTACTGGTACCTGCTTCTAACTGAAAATGTAAAACTCAACATGTCCTTCAAAACATTTGGAATGATTAAAAAAAAAAAAAGTGACCCTGGACCACAAAACCATTCATAAGGGTCAATTTCTTGAAATAAGCTTTCCGTTGATGTATGGTTTGTTAGGATAGGACAATATTTGAAAATCTGAGGGTGCAAAAAATCTAAATATTGAGAAAATCACCTTTAAAGTTGTCCAAATGAAGTTCTTAGCAATGCATAATGAAATTTTGATATATTTACGGTAGGAAATTTACAAAATATTTTCATGGAACATGATCTTTACTTAATATCCTAATGATTTTTGGCATAAAAGAAAAATGGATCATTTTGACCTATACAATGTATTGTTGGCTATTGCTACAAATATACCCGTGCTACTTATGACTGGTTATGTGGTCCAGGGTCACATATATTAGTAACATTTCATTTATTCCCAAAAATATGATGGAGAATTAGCTCATCAGTAGCTGGAAAAAGCACTGAGATGTTTTATGCATTTCACCATCCTATCTCCATCATGGTTTGATAGACAGCCTTTGAAGCGCAGGATGTCCTGAGGCTGGTATCTCCACAGTCTAAACAAGTGTTCACCTGGGAACTCGTTGCCTGAAAACAGCGCTAGGGTCTGTTGGACATTAGAGAAACCAATATTTGGCTCCATGACTGATAGTGTCCACCTCAGTGCCGTTTCTGTAAGATTATACTTTAAAAATAAGAGCGAACACACACACACGCACACACTCACCACGGCTAAGAAAGCCTCACAGCTTTGGCCATCAGGAGTGGATTGTGTGAAAAAGGTCCCAATGTGCAGAATTCTGGACTTTCCAAACATGAAAGGAATTTCCTTTTTTTGCTCTTTACAGAAAAACTGAGCACACAGGAGAATGGACAGACTGAGTCAATGAGAGGTCGAGTCTTTCTGAAGTTACGCTGCACTGGTGCCAGTTAAGTATATAGATTCCTATTTATCCGGAGGGGGAGAAAGCGAAAAACAAAGAGGGAAAAACGGGTTGACATCCTTCAACAAGAACGAACCTGTGCCAGAATGTTTTTTTAACAATAAAACGCAAAATTCAAACCATTTTATCAGCTCCCCTCATGTTGTTCCAAACCTGTTTAACTTTTTTCCTCTGTAGAACATAAAAGATGACATTTTGAGAAAAGTTAATGGTATCCAAACTATTGGGTTACCAAAAATCTTTAAAATACCTTCTTTTGTGTTCCACAGAAGACAGAAGGTCAAACAGGTTTGGAATAACATGAGGGTGAGTAAATTTCCAAGAAGTTTTATTTTTGGATGAATAAACTTTTAATGCAACATTAGACAGAAGAGGAACCCAAAAAGAGGTTTCCATTTCCTTGCTTTTTTGACACCAGAGATAATGAATGTGAAAATTAAGCCAACTTGGTTGGGAGTTAAAATGGCTTTTATACAATAGAGTGAGAGAATAGAGTAAAAATAACTTTAAATGTTTTCATACTGGGAATGATCTTAACGCTACACTTCCTATCTCAAGACATTAAAAATGTGATTAATAAATGCTTTGAATTGATGACTTGATTAGAAATAACACTTTAAAATCATCATGTAGAGCACATTTGGTAGACATTTTGAGTTTGAGAAACTACGATCAGCATCAGAATGAGATGAGATGAGCAAACAAGCATAATCAACATCAGATCCAGTTTAACACTTATATTTTCCTCCACCTCCTCATCTTCCATCATCATTACCATCATCGTCATCAATGCAAGAGGCATCATAAAAAGTGAGAATGAATCCAAAACAAGACACGCATCATTTCCACAGAGGTGATTGGTTTGTCTCTCACGTCCTTTGAGGTGCAAGCGTTAACATCAGGCACCCCAGTAGTAGCTAGCACACTTCTGAGTCAACAGAGATGAATATGGTTGATTTGTCCCAAAAGAAGAAAAAATAACTAAGGTGAGAGGAGTGGAGAGCCATAAGGCACTTCCATACAGTGACAGCCACATGCCCTCACACACGGGCTAGATTGTGCAACCCATGCGGCCGAGGGTCCTCAATTCATTTGGGAAGATTGTGAATAGGTTGTTGTTTGTGATAGTAATGGCTGAGAAATAATAGTTGATGATATAACAATTCCTTCATTTTCTTCTAAATGTGCATAAAGGCTTCAAAACCTACTGTAGCTCACAACGTAATGAAGTTGCCATCCTCTCTCATGCTTTCTTGGCTACTGCTCGTCTTGGTGGGGCTGCCGTTGTGTGTGGGTGTGGTCAGGGAGCTTAAAGAGCTGCTACTGGGCAAGGAAACACTTTGTGGGAGGGGCCTGTGTGCAAATGCACCCGACGACAGGGCGTTAGCATGGCTGCCATTGCCATTAGTCATACGGTGTGGCATGTACATTGACAGGTTGTCGTTCTCGAGGATGAGGTCAGTATCATCGTCACTGTCACCCTCAGCCACACTGTTGCTGTTGCTGTACTGGCTGGGGTTCTGTGAGGCGGGACTGGGGGCGGAGTCATGTGAGAGGGCGGAGCCTCCCGAGCCAGCGGAACTGTTGCCAGCAGACGTTTTACTCGCACGGTGCATCGTGCTGTTTCGCTGATTGGCAGGTTTCACTGTCACGACGAGGTTGTGGCTGTTAGCCACCATCATGTCGGTGACCTGGTCCAGTGATTTACCTGCCACATCGATACCGTTCACCTCAAGAATCTCGTCGTTGACTCCCAGCAATCCTGTGCTCTCTGCTAAACCGCCTTTTACGAGGCGGGAGATGAAGACCCCGGGAACTTTCTCTACCCCTTGGGGAGTGATGCGGACGCTGACGCCGTCTCGGATGTAAAAGCCGAGGGGTTTGTTGGTGCCGTGCTTGTGCAGACGGACACGGAGATGTGTCTCGGGTAAGATGTCCACGTCTATGATAGAAGAGATCTGCCGGAAATCCTGTGGAAGGCCGATGAGCAGCGCTGGTTTGGACTTCTGCTTTGGTTGATGTAGACCAGCTAGGCCCTTTTTCCTTCTCTGAAGAGAGCCTGTTGGGAAGGGCACGGAGTCATCTACATCTGAGGAGAGAGAGAGAGAAACTAGTTATTTTATTACAAATATATATAGAGAGAGAGAGAGAGAGTGAGATGGGGGGGGGGACTGTTGTGTGTGTATACATGTTGAATAATTACACTGAAATAAGTCATATTTGCTAAGAAAAAGACTACAAAAATATTAAACCATTGATATTACAAATATATGTGCACCAGCAGTCAAAGGTTTGGAATAAATTAAGTTTCTAAAACATTTTTGAAAGTCTCTTATGCTCACCAAGGCTGCATTTATTTGATCAAAAATACAGTAAAAACTATAATATTGTGAAATATTATTACAATTTAAAAGAACTGTTTTATATTTGAATATATTTTAACTGATGTAATTTATTTCTGTAATGGCAAAGCTGAATTTTAATCAGCTATTACTGTAGTATTCGGTGTCACATGATCCTTCAGAAATCATTCTAATTTGCTGATTTGATGCTAAAGAAACATTTCTTGCAAATATCAAAAACAGTTGTGCCGCTTAATATTTTTGCCAAAATCATCCTTTTTTTTCAGGATTCTTTGTTGAAATGAAAGTTTCAGTATTTAGTTGAAATGTAAATCTTTTGTAAAATTAATCTTAGTCTCTACAGTCACTTTTGATTAAATGCACTCTTGCTGAAAAAAAAAAAAAAATCTTTGAAATACAAAAATTAAAGGGAACAGTATATAGACCCACCAATACATATATTACATTGCAGTCTTGGGAATAAAAAAAAAAAAGATATCAACAAAAGAAAACCAGGTGCAAAAAACTGAAATTGAATATAGAGAGGGAACCTCATTTTGCTTCCCAGACAACAGTTAAGGTGTCCTTAAGGTTCAGCTGAACAAAACTGAGACGTGCTTCTTTCATCTCCTTCCATCCAATTCCTCCTGTCGACTGGCCTCATAAAAGAAAGACTCTCCACCTCACAACTCCAAAATGTATCCACTAAATTTAGAATGATCTACTGAATACACCGCAGTGCAGGTTTATCACTGCCATAAAATACTGTTCCCTGTTACTAAAAATGAATTCAAGGAGATACAAAGCACCTCGCTATGCGAGACACCATCTGTCCAACCAGTATCACATCACCATGACCTCATTTATAAAATTGATCCCCATAAATCAAATTTAGATTTATTATTTTCAATGTTCTCTGAAAGAATTCAATATGACATTGATTGCTGAATGTTTATATCGAGCAATAAGGGCTGGAAAAAAACAGAAGAGACCCCATCATAATAAAAACCGAGAGGCAGGGATGGATGGATGAACAAACAAGGATTGTAATAAATCTGTCCAAGGCACTTGCAATAGGTCAAGGGTCACGAGACGGAATCAGATTAAAAGGCAGATTAATCAAAGCCTCTCTCACAGCACATTATATTCACTGTTCAGAAGATCCAAACAATCACAGCTGATATGTCTGACTAGAAAAAGGAAAAAAACAAGACTTGCTTTAGCCGATGAGCAGGTAACGGAGAACAGAGAGCCCTCCTGACAGGAATCTGGTGGGAGGTAACATGCGTCAGCACGGAGAATGTTTTTGGTTATTTTTAAACTGTGGCAAGGGTTTTGTGCGTGGGTCTTCACGGAGAGGTCTTTTTGTGATTATGAGAGCACAGCCTTCTGGGAGTGGAAATAGCAGGAAGTCATCAACACCTTCCATTCAGTCTGCTGACTAACATTAAACTATGTGCGTTTTCTGCAGTGCGCACATCTAGTTCTATAGTTTAATAATAAACATTCTTGATTTGTACATTTTCAGAAGATTTCGGGGTGTTCTGAGTGGCTTTCAGTTAAGAATAACAACACTGGTGGATGGAAACCTGGCTATTGATATTTTTGTCCAACACTAAGGCTTAAGTTCCTTCCAGTTCCTTTTTTCACTCCTTTTTTCATCTGCCAGGCATAAATCATAAATCTGATCTCTTAGAAAAGTAATAGCAAACCTCTCCTCAACAAGCCACATAATCCATAGCACGAACTGTGTACAAACTTTAGCTTAATAGCAATGGTAGAACATCATGCATATCTCACAAATCTCCAACATCTAAAAATGCGTTTCTTGGTTCAATAAATTTCAAACCATCTGTGCCATCTGAAAGAAAAGGCCCAGCATGCACCTCAAGAGGAGATCACATGATGGGGATTATATTAATTAGTAGTTTGACTACAGGCCCAGGTTTGTCTTAAGATCCACAAACAGTAGATTACCAACTCACATCTAATTAATTACCATCAGGGCCCAGGGGCCTGCATGTGGACGGGGTGATGGGCGGTGAACTCTGACCCCTGTGCTCATATGGAGGGATATGTTTAGCAGAAGAAGACACACTACAGAAGGCAAAAACAATAGAGATGCACAAACCATTGTCTGTGTTTGTGTGACCTCATATTTAATCTGCATAAATGTGTAAATATTTATCCTGAGAACAGACGGTATCGTCCATTGCACGTGACCGTCTATGTGTGGGTGTGCATATAAAGACTGAACGTAGCTTATATAGTATGCAACACACAGCACCCCCTCTCCCTGTCTCACTACATTAGTCTGGTGTCTGGACCCCTACAGAGATCAGGACAGCCTCTGTTATTAACCCTGCTCACGGGCTGGAGAGCGAGATGGGGTGCCCAAGGAGGGTGAGTGGGAGGCAGAGCGGGATCCTGGCAGACAGGCGGGTCAGAGATGGGCATAATGGGCTGGCCTGAGGCTCTACAGCAGGTCCAACAACCCTCCCGGTTAATACTAACTCCCAACCCTGCCCCCGAAATGATCATTCTGTGTTAAGACGTACAGCTAAAAGTGCTAATTTCTGTGGGTGGTGCATGTACATGAGGTCCGGGAATTGTATATCTCATAAACATTACTAATTAGTGAAATGACGTGATGTATTGCTTAGAGATCAGAAGCTAATGCATTGAGCTCTCAAGGATGATTAAGAGACACCATCCCCTTAGCAATCTCTCTCCCACACACATATTCACACAGACGAAATGTCCAAGGCTTCTGACTGACAAAAATGTTCATAAATACAAAAAATAAATAAATAAAAACAATTTATGACAATTTATATTAGACAGTCGGTACAAGATTGTATTCATATGCAGTTTGTGTGCATCTTTCATCATCTTGTGTGCCGCCATTAGTTATGAACATATTGAGAGCTGTAATGTCCGATTCACTAACAAATGACTCTTATGAACCAGTTCTTTTTAATGAGTCAGTCAAAATGATTACTGAAAGTCTCAAACTTGTATATAGCAGTTTGAATCAGACTCGCTCAGTTAGTAAATATAGTTCAAAACCGTTTCACAACTGACTCCATTATTAAATCACAAATCATTTTTGTTCAATTAAGAATTAACCAAGAACAACTGATTATAATTAGAAATGCATGCTTGTTTGCACTGTAATAAATGCATTTTTTAAAACATTCAAATATTTCACAAAAATATAATACAGTAAAATAATAATTTAATAACATAATAAAATATAATTATATATAAAGTATATTTAGAAATAAAAAATGTAAATAATATAAAATATTAACTATAGCTGAAATATAACATTGTTCATTGTTTCGTCAAGTGTAATATGTGACCATGGAGCACAAAACCAGTCATAAGGGTCAATTTTTCAAAATTGATATTTATACGTCATGTGAAAGCTGAATAAATAAGCTTTCCATTGATGTATGGTTTGTTAGGATAGGACAATATTTGAAAATTTGAAATAAAAATAAAATGTGAAAATCTGGAATTTGAGGGTGCAAAAAAAAAAATCAATATATTGAGAAAATTGCCTTTAAAGTTGTCAGAATGAAGTTCTTAGCAATGCATAATGAAATTTTGATATATTTACAGTAGGAAATTTACAAAATATCTTCATGGAACATGATCTTTACTTAATGTCCTAATGATTTTTGGCATAAAAGAAAAATGGATAATTTTGACTCATACAATGTATTTTTGGCTATTGCTACAAATATACCCCAGCGACTTAAGACTGGTTTTGTGGTCCAGGGTCACATATATATTTAGTCCATATATTTATATTTAGTTCAAATGTAATGTGGCATTTATACCAAAAATCAAATGGGAATTAAACCACTTCTGAACAACCATCTTTAACTGTTATTTTGTCAACTAAAATCTTAAATGTTTCATTTTAGCAGCCCTCCCTGGTCATTTTTTTTAGTCTGCAGCATTGATGTCTATATATCAAGACTGAAAAACCACATCCTCCCCTCAGTAACCCTCTCAAACAACCTTATAACCTGAAAGTAATATAACCACAATATGAGTAATCAAATGACCCCACTTATCACCAACCTGTTTCCACAGCAACCTCGCATTACCGCATGTATAGTTTTAGTTGGGTTCAGATTGTGATGCATTTTCAGCTCTGAGACGGGTGAGTAGTATAACAGCATTACTGACCATTTATCACATTATACTAGTCTGAGTGAGAAAGCAGCTAGTATTACCAATAACCACGTGCAGTTTAGACAGGAGACAAAGACGTTTCCCTCAGCTTTTCTCTCATGCAATACCAGAAAAAAAAGAGTATTTTTCTTATTTAGAATAAATCTCATGTCTAAACCATAGTGGATAGAAAGGTGCAGCAATAAACCAGAACCCAAACACCAGACTGCAGCGAAAGTTTTTCACAAGCACTGACTCACCTGAAAAATACAATAAAAACATCAAAACTCTCGCCAGGTGTCTGAGGCCTACAGGCACAGACTGAGCAGAGCTTTGTGAACATTGCTCTCTGGATTACAAAGATACAGAGAGACTTTAGAGACTTCCTCAGGCGCAGTGCGCATAGAAACATCTGTGTCTGCCGACGAGATGCTTAGTATCTAGATACACTTTATGCCTGAAGTTCACACAGGTGTCCTAGTAAAGTAACATATCATAGATTAATAATTTTAAATATGGACATGTTAAAGTATATTTTATTTTTTGTATCTATATTTGCTATGTTGAGTCCATTTACATTAAACAGACTCAGAGACTTATACTCAGTTCATGACAATATACTGTATAGTAGTGTTGGATGATATGCTGCATAGTCATATCTTCAGCCTGTGAGACTGCCGATACACAATATTATCATACTATTTTATTTAATTATTTGCTTACTTAGTTTCATTGCCGGAGAATAAACCAACTCCAGGGTTAGGCTAGAAGCACATTTTAATATGACTGAATTTTTATTTAACACGATAACAATTTAATAGAAACATTGTAAGTTACTAATTATAATGCTTACATTTCGTCAGTTATTCAAATTGCAGCTACAGAAAATGAGCAAAGAACATTTACATTATCACTGACTTCAATCTAGCGCGAGTTTATGCACTTTAAAAAACACTCCCGTTATAATCACGTACATCTGCACTTTGTTGTTTATGAGAGAATTCGCGAGAGAGCAGAATTCAGTCAGCAAGCGCGCACATTGAATAACAAAACGTCTCCGGTTACTGTCGTAACCTCGGTTCCCTGAGAGCGGGAACAAGACATTGCAAAGATCGCGGTGAGAACTCCTCCCCTTCTCATCGCGATCTTCCCAATGTAGTGTAAAGGCTTGATAGGGAACTCAGCGATGACTCATCTGAATGCCTCTGATTGGCCACTGCATTCATAAACTCAACAGAATCGTGTGTGATTGGTTATAACGCACAACACTGCAAAAACGCGGAAAAAGAAATATAATCATATACATGATATATTAAATATATCAGCCACATGCGATATCTCTATCGTTGATACACGATTTCGTCTATCAGCACAACCCTATGGTGTCAATAGTACATTCATGACTTGTACAGAAAACAACACTGAGGTACTAGAACTGTTCAACAAAACCTCAGTTCTTCTCAAACCACTATCAGAATCATTATTTCCTCTTCGGTTCCTTGGTGAAGTATATTATTGTAGAACAGGATAGCTTATTGACTTACTGATACTACCTCTGGGCAGTGTGTTATGCTAGTATAGGAGAGCTTATTTACCCAGCGTTAACACCTAATAATGTAGTGTTATGGCAAGGCTGGACAGCTTATTGACTGCGACCCTACACAGCACATCGGTAGGTTATTAGCGGAGTCATATATCATGCTGACTGTGGAGCCAGTGTCTCTCACCAGCAGATAATGGCTGCTGTGTGTCTGACAAGGTGCTGATGTGATACTGGCCCTGCATTGAGAGACAATATATCTAATATGTCACCGATGGAGTTTTGGTTCCTTGCCACTGTTGCCTTTGGCTTGCTTAGTTGGGGACACTTAATTTCTGGCAACATTGTCAACTTGATTGCACAGATGCTATTTGAACTGAACTGAGCTGGACAATGGCATCACTGAATCAATGATGAACTGGAAAATTGAGTGTTTACTATTGTCCTCTTGCATTATCGACACTATTTTCCCGTTTAATACTGTAAAGATGCTTTGACAATGTTCAGTGTTCATTCGACATGTGCTATCCATATACAGACAAAAAAATGTTATCCTTATGCAAGTTTACAGCTGTCAGATGTTTAAATTATTAATCAAAGTAATGATATCAATTAATTGAATCATGAATTAAATTCTAATTAATATATTAATGCAATATATTAATATTAAATGATCTGTATGATTTAATATTAATATATTCAATGCATATTAATTAGGATTAATATATTCACGAATTTCACTCTTAAAAATCTGAACGAACCCTGATACACACACACACACACTTTATTTACTACATAAATTATTGTATATATTTTATATATAAATGATTGATATGCCAGTTAAATAATAAATGAATATTTAACATTAGTAGTAGTAGTAGTAGTAGTAGTAGTGGTAGTATGTTCTTTTATTATTCAACAGACAGATAGACAACTGTGTCTATTTATTGGACAGACAGAATAGAAAGAAAGAAAGAAAGAAAGAAAGGATTAATTTGACAGCCCTAGTCCATTGCCAAACCTCTACAAAATGTGTTCTGGTCTTAACTGCTGTCACTCTGCCAGGATTCTGGACAATGTTGTCTCTGTCAGTCTCTCTGTAGACTGCAGGCAGGTATAAAGCACAGGTGGACAAGCTTGTCAAGATGAATAAAACAGGGCGGCAGCTGGAGAGCAGAAAGGAGCAGACACCTGATGCTGTTAGAGGAAGGCAGGTGACACTGCCACATCACAGGTGTGTTCATGTGGATCTCTATCTGGATCTTATTACCTTCATGGCCTAGTGACCGAGAAGCATTCCTTTCTGTTTGTGCTAAAAAGAAAACCTACATTTTGATTTTTAAACTTTTCACTGCTCTAAATATATTTTCAAGTGCTTGTTGTACAGTGGATGAGTAGCTGCTTCATAAATAAGCTTAGAGTGCATTTTCAAGACTTTTTCTGCTATGTACAGCAAAACTACAGACAACAAAAACAGTCTCAACACACAAACCTCTACATGTACTGACGATTCTGCATTGTTCTGTTTATGAGGGCAGTGTGAGGAGGACTGTGACCTGTTAATACGGGCACTGAAATGAACATGCTCCACTCGCCAGTGTGAAAAAGGCCTAATGTTATCACCTACTGTGAATCTCGGATGTAGGATGTTTGTCTAGTTCTGCATCTGTCCCATGTACTTCCACCTCGTCTCTCAACAGTTGTGCTTATGGATTTGTTTGGGTGTGGCTGTCTGGAGTTCACACACACACACACACACACACACATACACACAAATGGTACGTGTGCATGGTTCGTCTGTTCGACTGTCTGACCTCATCCTCTGTTACCACCATCTGGAGACAAAGCCTCAGCCATATGGTCACCACAACAACGGCAATCCCCACTGCCACACGTGTACAAGAGTTTAAGATCCATTCAAACTTAGGACTGAACACTGAGCCACTTACAGACACAGACTTGCACATTCATAATGTTTTTTTGATCTCAAATAATGACAAAGTAACAGACAAATAATAAACCATCTGGTTAGATTTGATTTCTGCACCCTCTGAGAAAGACTAACAGTTATAATATCACAAATACTGTACATGAGACAAATTAATGCTCACATACAGTACTGTTCAAATGTTTGGGGTGGTAAAATTTTGTATTGTGAAATATTATTACAATTCATAGTAACTGTTTTCTATTTGAATATATTTTCAAATATAATTTATTCCTGTGATGCTAAAGCTGAATTTTCAGCAGTCATTACTCCAGTCCAGTGTCACATGATCCTTCAGAAATCATTCTAATATAATTTGGTGCTGAAGAAAGAAACTATTCTGGTCATACTTTTTGTTAGGTCCAATTCTCGCTATTAACAAACGACTTTTGCCTTAATAAACTCCTAATTTGCTGCTTATTAATAGTTAGTAAGGAAGTTGTTAAGTTACTGGTTATGATAAGGGATGCAGAATATGGTCATGCAGAATATGTGCTTTATAAATACTAATAAACAAAAAAAAAAAAATTAAAATCTAAAAGAATAAGAAACTTTCTGACCAATGGTAATGGATATCTTTACTTTTTTAATGGTAGTGTATATCCTGCAATAAAGAGTTTTGACAGCGAGAGTGCAGTGTACCAGTGCTCTGATCAGGCACTAATGTCTATGGGACTAATGTTTTTTTTCTTTTGGGATTACTTCATAGGCTGATGAGAGCTGGCTGCTAATCCCAAATGAATAATACTCTCTCACACACACACACACTTTTATACACACAAACACAGCTCACATCTATTTGACAAGTGTTTATACATCTTAAGAGCGGAGCGTATTAAACGGATAGTTCACTCCCCGCAAAAAATTCTGTCATCATTTTCTCACCCTCATGTATTTTCAAGCTCATATGACCTTTTTTTCTTCTGTGGAACAGAAAAGGAAATGCTAGGCAGAATATAAAGTAACACAAATGTAGTCTATACTGCATGACTCATGTGCTACATTCCAAACCTTCTGTTATGCTGGTGTATAACAAAAGTTCTGCCACTGAAAGTGACAAAAATGGCCATGTAGTGAATTCCTCCTTCTTCTGTTATCTAATGTAACATATTTCATTCTATTTCAGGCAATACATTATGAGGAGTTTAACAGTGCCTCTGCAGATACTTTAGTGACCTTAGAGAGTGCTAGTGAATTTATTGCTAATATAAAGCAGCTTTTGACAAAAAAAAGGCTTATGCTGATATTAAAGCTATGCTCAGCAAGACTACTATTTGTGAAATATATTATTTTATTCTTTTTTAGTGTTACATGATGCTTTAGAAATCATGAAATTTAGAAATATGCTGATTTGGTGCTCAAGTAACATTTCTTATTATTATCAATGTTGATAACTGTTATGATGCTCAATATTTTTTATGCAAACAATGTGTATTTGCTGTCGCACCAGCAGACTCAGGAACAGTTTCTTTCCTTCAGCTGTCAGCTTACTGAACTCCAATCAATCTCAGGCGTTGAACACTGCATCCTACATGGACCATCTAATGCTTAAAAAAAACAAAGCTGCACTGTACAATAACCTGTCTCTACTCCATACTCACAATGTTCTTATTATTCCCTCCGTTGTTTTACACATTTCTCTGATATTTTGCACGTTTTGCACATTCCCTTGCACATTTCTACCTCCTGATGCACTGTTATAGCCACTGGCCATATATAAACATACCTCACTGTATAATGCACCCTCTGTTTATACTTCCTTTTCACCTTGTGTTGTATTTACAGTCATTTGCATTGAGCTGGTTTCTGCCCTTCTACCTCATAACTTGCACTATATGTCATAAAGCTTAATGTATATACCCATATTTTATATTTATATACTTTGTTATTTGCAATTCTGGTTAGATGATGACTGCATTTCATTGGCTCTGTACTTGTACTCTGCACAGTGACAATAAAGTTGTATCTATCTATCTATCTATCTATCTAAGGATTCTTTGATGAAAAGAAAGTAAAAAAAAAAACAGCATTTATGAGATAGAAATCTTTTGTTAATATTATAAAGGTCTTTACTGTCATTTTTAAACAATTTAATGCACACTTACTAAATATCAATAATCTTACCAACCCCAACTTTTGAACGGTAGAATATATTTACTGTACTTTCATATTTGATGTTGATTTGATAAATTTGATAGACAAGCTATAAGTTTCCATACTACAAATTTGATTCAGTTGTAGTATTTGCAGCATAATTATATATGGTTCAAAGAAAAAACACACCTTAAAAATATATGAAAAATGCCCCTAAATATCTTGCAAATATATTTTTGATCCTATTATGATATCTACTTTTGTACTTTTATGATTATTTGTTTGTTTGTTTTTTGTTGAGCTTTTCACATTGACTTTCACTGTATGGAAACAGCAGCATGTTCTCCTTTTGAGTTATATTAAAGAAAGAATGTCATACAAGTTTGGACCAACATGACAGTGACTAAATAACGACAACGTTCATTTTTTGGGTGAACTTATCCTGATGGCAAAGTATAAATTTACACTCTTTCTTTACAATATAATCAGAAATATGAGACTACAGATCTACACATACACAGAATTATCTGAATTCAAATGCTTGCCTATGTTGTTACTCCCACTTGGTTAATTAAACAGTAAAATGAACTTCTCCCAATTAAACAAAGAGTTCTTCCTATGTGCACTTCCTCCTTCAGGTGATGAGGAAGTACTGTTTCTTCCAAGTTCCTTCGCTATTTATGAGATCACACTGACAAAAAATGATCCTCTTTTCATCTAATATGTTCTCTTGTAACCATTCTAGTGTGATGCTTGCACTGCTAAATGCTGTGTTGAATGGAAAGAATGAACAACAACTATTCCCAGCACCGCCACTGACTATAGAGAGGAACTATATTAAAAACAGCGCACATTCTCTTCATAATCCACATGTCAACAGCTGGTGGGTCAAGCAAGCATTCTTTTTTATTTTGCACCATCGAAGACTGCACACACCCTTATATTTAACACATTTCTGTGCATGTTTTTGCTTTTTAACATAATGCATATTTCTCTGAGAATACGGAATGCCTTTCTGTCATCGATTTTTCATCGTGTTTCACAAATGGCCCTATAAATGAATCTAAAAACAACGTGTCATGCAGGGAGTGGTGCATAAAGGCCACTATCAGAACCCAGTCTAACATTAGCCACAACCAGTTTAGCAAGTATGCAGTTAAAAATGGGAGCAATGTCATCTCAGTCACGGAATCTCCCCTGTGTTTCTCTCGCACTACGCAGTACCTTCCATTTGTATGGCTGTCATGGTGATTGGCCGTATGATAGTGCACCTGTGGAGCAGACCGGTCGGTCCAACTCAGACCTGCCTTTGTTCTTTCATTTTCTCTTTGATTGTCTTGGCAATATACTGGCTACTGACCTGTCGGCCAACAGTCAAGCAGATGTGCACTGAAAAATCAAATGTAAACATCGGAGTTGTGCAATTTAACAACTTCAAATGAAATTTAGATTTGGTTTTTAAAGTTATAGTTCACCCAAAATGAAAGCTCTTGACTATTATTTCCTTTTCCTCATATTGTTTCTTTCTTCCGTGGAACACGACGGGGAATTTTTGAAGTATGCCCTGGACACGCTTTTCAATATAATGAAAGGGAATGGGGAATGGGACTGTCAAGCTCCAAAAGAGACAGAAAAAGGTTCTGAAAAATATGACTTGTGAACTATATTCCAAGTCTTCTGAAGCTATACGATAGCTTTGTAGGAGAAACCAACGAAAATTTAAGTCATTATTCACATACAAACACAAAATCTATCAGTTCTGCTTCATGCGTTTATGAGAGTTCATGAGAGAAGAAGCAATGATTCATTCACAAATCAGACATTCTTTTTAATCAAATCCTTTTAATGAAAACCGGCTGAATGATTATTTCACAAATTGGACAAATTCAGTATGTTTTTTTTTTTAATAAGAAGTCTCTTATGCTCAAAAAGGCTGCATTTATTTGATCAAAAATACAATAAAAAAGTAATACTGTAAAATAAAATAACAGTTTTCTATTTTATTAGATTTTAAAATGTCATTTATTCCTGTGATGACAGATGAATTTGCACGTGATGCATTTTTTGAGGATTTTTTGATGAACAGATCAAAGCTTAAAAAACAGCATTCATTTTAAATAGTTTTTTAACAATATTAAAAATCTTTACCTCTACTTTCGATCAATATATTTAGGGCTGGGCGATATATCTCATGCGATATGCATGCGCATCTCGTCAGTAAAGCCGGTTCCTTGATTAGCGGTAAATCTCCATCACCTGTTTTCAAATGGAGCGGCATTTAATACACGGAGCCGTAGATCACTGAGAAGCTACGCAATATCGCGTTCAAGCGTGGCGATTCATCTGCGATAATAATTTCGATGTGCGTAGCTTGTCAGTGATTTACGGCTCTGTGAAATGAAAATAAACTACATTTGAAAGAAGCTAGTGAGTGGGATTCCCTTTCCCGCAAATCAAAGCCCGGCTACCAGCGAGATCTTGCACGCATGTAACGAGCCCTAAATATATTGTACCCTTCTTGAATAAAAGTATAAAAAAAAAAATAAAAAAAATCACATGCCTTCAAAAGACTTATTAATATAGTGAATGATTTGCATAGACCACTTTTATGGTGCTTTTTTAATCATCAATGGTGCTACGCACTGATGCAGTATTTTAAAATCATTTTGAAACTCGAATGCGCCTGTCAATATTAATTATATTTTCTCTCTTTTTTTCACATAAAGCTATCCTATATCTTCAGAAGACTTGCAATATAGCACACAAATCATATTGTCTAGTTTAATGGTGTTATTTTGACCTTTTTAAAGCTTGACAGCTGTGGTCACTATGAACCGTCCTTGAACAGAAAGAGCTTCAAAATTTCTCCTTTTGTTTTTCCATGGAAAAAATAGCAACATACAGGTTTGGAACGACACAAGGGTGAGAAAATAAAGACAGAACTTTCACTTGGGTGAACTTCCTTTAAATGTCCTTACAACAGGAAACAAAGACAATGTGATACGAATGAACCTGTTAAAAATTCAAAACATGTTACAATATCTTTCTTTCCATTTGATCTTTATTTGCCTTCCTTTTCTTTCTTTGATCTGTCCTTCATGCACTTTTGAAAGCAGCACAGTGCAAATGGATTATTTTTGATGGTAACTGTTGGGATGATGTTTCCATATCATCCAAGATGTCAAAACAAAAACAGCATGGAAGGCACATGTTACATCGACATGCCATCCAGATAACCCTGTGTACTATACATAGCATACTCATTAAGCATAGACAAGTGCAGGCATGAACACACACATACATAGGGCCCCTAGGGTGCAGAACAGCTGCTGAATCCTCAGATCATTGTGCACAGAATGGGCATGATGAGGGGAAATATCCTTCCCATTCTTCCACTTCCTGCTTAAACCAGCAATCCAGCCAATGGGATTTACACCTGCCTGCCACATATGATCTTCCTCACTTATTACCTGAATACACAACACCACACACTCGACTTATTCAAACAAGATGATTGAGAAAAGGGGGGGGAGAGAAAGTTATTTTGCTTCAAGGGGGTTTCTGCCTATAGACAGTGTCAGTTACTAATAAGACACAGGGTTTCTCTTGAATTCAATATAGCCGCACACACAAACACATCGTCCGCTGTGCACTCTCGAGGCATGACAGCCACACAAAAAACATCTCTAGGCTCTGGGGTCTCTCTTCAAGTGCCTGTCTTCTTATTAGCCATGTGTTCTCAGAGTGGAGAGAAAACCTAGAGAGCTACGAGAGTTGAAAAGCCCAGTGGCTTTGTTACACTTCTGTTTTTCATCTTTTCATTGAGATTTCTCTTGCTGTGTGAAGTCTGCCACATCTTTGAGGGGCCTGTATGCCATCTTCACAGACATTGCAAGAGTCCTACTCAAAAACATAAAATAAAATTAAATTAAATAAAATAAAAAATAAAGACTAATATTAATCACAGCATGTTTCAGCTGATTAAAAAGTGACATATTCCAGAGAACATGGTATATAAAAACAAGCCATCTTGAAATTCCAAACATGCCAACTAATCATTTCTGTGTGGCTATAAACTGTACTTTTGGCAAACATTTTTATCTAAAACATCTTAAAAAGTACATTTCAGTTCATAAACCTTGCACACAGTCAGATGCTTTAATGTCAATACTGGAAGTGTTCAAAAACACAGGACCATTTAATCCAAACCAATTTAACACCTTAAATAAAGAAACGTAAAAATGTAGCATGACATTGTTCGTAATAATAATAAACCATCTAGTCCTCTAATCTATTTTTTTTTTGAATACGTGCCATGCAAAACAATAGAGGAATGTGTCTGTCTTTGTTCATTTCATTCACCCATCATACCCCTTTACCCATAATCACATGCTTCATCACTCATGGCTTGAGATAAACACTTCCTTGAAGCTGCTCAATGAACCTCGGTAAAGTATTAGAACAATTTTATATCAAGAGAGATGGCACGGCTTATATTAAACCATGACATATTTATAGCAGGTGAGATTATATATATATCCTACTCTGAATTCAAAATAGAAAAAAGACAAGCATAAAAAAATTTTTAAAAATGATGTTTCTCCCTATTCGCCTCCGAAAGTTGCATGGCTGTATGTAACTGGTCTCCATCTGCTCAGGGAACACCATTATCTGCTGGGATGAATGAGTGTATGGCCACTCAGTGGGATGAGCTCATACTAAAAGCCAGATCAATCTCGGTCTCAGTCTAAAAGCCCCAGTCAGAGATATGCGGATGGGGTCGAGATCTGATTAGGGACCTCTGATAATCCCACCAGCTCACGGGATACATCACATCCTCGTATCAATCAATCTATTCACGGCCAGTCTGTTACATTTATGGTTAGCAGAAAACCTGAAAAACATCTGTTTTTGTTCTTGGTTTCTGTGTTTATATATGATTGTGTTACTGGGATTATTATAACATTTACGAGACAATTATGTAAACTCAAATGCAATTAAAACTCAAATATCATAGTTAATTTGCCTGAAGTTCAAATTAAATAATGTTAGATATTTGTCAGCCTACTTGATATGAATGGGATCATTCATCTGTAATCATTTCATTTTGTAATCATTTTATCATCATTATTCCAAAGACTTTTTTGTTTTGTCTGTACACTGTAAAAATTGTTTGTATTTGTAATTTTACCGAAAATACAGGTAAATACAAGTAAAAACTAAGAATTACAGTACAATTTCCGGTGAAAAACAGTAAAAAGACATTTCTACAAGTCCTTAAGTCACATATCACAAATTTGTGGTCTTTGCAAGTAAAACTAAAAAATTTCAGTATTGGGCATGTTTTATGGACATAATGACACACACAAATAAATAAATAAAATCATAAAAGTTATCCATATGACACTGTTTTCCATGTCTTCTGATGCTTCTGACGAACAGAAAAATTACTCAATGAAAATGTAAGCTATTTAAAATTTAGTCATAAGAACCATTGATATCAAACCTATTTGCATTTTGCTTGTTGTCATTTATGACATTTATTCATGACATTCAAAGGATGAGAATTTACAATTTTAGGTTAACTATTCTTTATTATATAAATCATTAACCCAGCTGTTTATATTTGCAGATATCATGTATTAAATGTTCAGCAGCACAGACGGCGTTTTCTATTCAAATGCGCAGGCATCATCATACTGACGCATTTAAAACCACATTCCTAAAAACGTGTCCTGCCAGTTGTTAGTTCCTGTTCTTTTTTTTCGCCTTGGTTACACAAACATGTCAACAGGCATCAAACGTCATATATGAACGTTAACCTACAATAAAGAGCTAATATACCTCAATAAACGAACTACACAATCAAATCATGTCAGTATCCCACAGTCTCTTGAATAAACTCACAGTTACAGTTATAGGGGAAGTAAATGTGAAGCACCAGGCTGTAAAATGAACCGGTGTTATCTATTAACACTGATCAGAGGGAAGCAACGTAAGCATTTGTCACCCAGATGCTTTTATCATGATCTGAGGAGGGTGAGAGCTACAGATAAGTAGCTACATTACTAAAGACTGAGGTGGAAAACGTGTACGTGCAGGAGTGAAAGCGAGCTTAATGATCAAAACTATGAACAACAGCAGTGAATGGGAATTGTGAGTCCAAGCCACACGATGCAAACCCCCAGAATTTTAACACAGTCCCTCCACTCTGTGTTGAAATAACCAGTCAACAACAACAGAAAAAAAGCTGTTACAGCAGAAAAATGACATTTCTCCCACGGAGCAGATGAAGCTGTAATCGCCCACTGACAGCCCCCCCAAAACTCTGCCCGGCTGCCACAGCGATAAGCCCTCTCTGGAAACGTGGCTTTACTCCCCCTTCAAACAGGGCTTGATTAAACAGATCCGAACTGAAAGACCGGCTACCAGAAATCTGCAGCAGGGTTCTTGAGTACCGCAAAGAGAACTGGTACAAGGACAAGGGGGGATAATCTAAAGCCGCCTTATTCTTTAAATAGAAAAATAGGCATTTACTAATACTCTTAGCCACAAACAGTGAGCATTTCATCACTGAACTTGTCAGCATGCACAAACACAAGGACTGAGGACAACACTTCTCTTCATAAACTGAATACTTCCTTAAGCATGCTATTTTTGTATAAATAACATCATTTCAACCTAAAAGTGAAAATTCTGTCATTATTTTCTGACCCTCATGTCTTCAATATTGTCATTTTCTCTGTAAAGCACAAAGTGAGAATTTAAGAATCTTTACGCAGCTCTTTTTCAGACAACGGGAGTTCATATTATGACAGTTAAAGGGATAGTTCACCCAAAAATGAAAATTCTGTCATTAATTACTCATCCTCATGTCGTTCCAAACCCGTAAGACCTTCGTTCATCTTCGGAACACAAATTAAGATGTTTTTGATGAAATCCAAGAGCTTTCTGACCCTACATAAATGTTCCCAGGCCCAGAAACGTAGTCCACGTGACATGCCTGCATCATGGTACTCTAGATAATGATGGAGGATGGTGACACGGAAGAGAAGAAATTGAATAAAGTCGTTATTTTTGTTTTCTTTGCACACAAAAAGTATTCTTGTAGCTTCGTAAAATTAAAGTTGAACCACTGATGTCACATGGACTATTGTAACAATGTTATATGTTTCTAGGCCTGGGAAGATTTCAGTTGCGTTGCTGTCTATTGCAGGGTCAGAAAGCTCTCGGATTTCATCAAAAATATTTTAATTTGTGTTCTGAAGATGAACGAAGATCTTACGGGTTTGGAACGACATGAGGGTGAGTAATTAATGACAGCATTTTCATTTTCTGGTGAACTATCCCTTTAAGCTCAAGACAAAAAAAAACAAAAACACAAATGCACTACAAATACAGTCCACGACTTCATTAACTGCAATTTTTCTGAAGTCATATGATAGGACTGTGTGAGGGAAAATTCTAAATGAAGTTGTTATGTACTGATAATGTTCCCTTAGAATGTGTTTATAGTCATGATATAATGAAATAAATGACAGATCTTTTTCTTTCATATTGTGACATACAAAAAGAAAGAAATGTGGGATTGGACTTGGTTTTATCTACCGGTTGTTGATTGGATGGAGGCAGATCTGAATATGAGCTTGCAGTTGAATGTAAGAAAGTGGATGAGGAGTATTAGTGGATGAAACGATTGAACTGAGAAGTCTTTCATTTGGCAGAGACGGATTGAGTTTTGATATTTTATTTAAAAATTTTTAGGTCAAACATATTTGAAAAAACATTATTTTTATGTGCTGGTTGTTTTCAATGAAGCCGTTGATTTAGTTCACAAATTGGACCAACTGATTAATTCACAAATGAGTGATTCTTTTAAAAAAATCAGAATTCAGCTCATCGTTACAAGGAAAAACTGCCTTTCCTGTCTTCAGTCACACAGGATGCAGTGCTGAATTGTCGGTCACTTTGGTACATGGTGCAAACTGATATTTTTGAGCAGTTTCCAGGGCAGGGAGTCAAAGTTGCATGGCCTTGTAGCATTATAATGGACTTTCTGGCTCTGAGTGATGACTGGCTCAGACAGACAGATCTACTCTTCAATGCCAGTGTTCGTGGTTTTTCAGTGTGTTCAAAGTTCCTTTAAGGCTAGTCACTCAACTCACCGACCATATTGGTAACACCACTGAGGATCTATTTTCTATATACACTACCGTTCAAAAGTTTGGAATCAGTAAGATTTACTTTAATACAAATAAATACTTAACTTTAGCAAGGATGTATAAAACTGATTACAAGTGACAGTCAAGGCATTAAGAAGATTTTCCACAAAAACATTAAGCGGCACAACAGTTTTGAACATTGATAATAATAATAAATATTTCTTTAACACCAAATCAGCATATTAGAGTGATTTCTGAAGGATCATGTGACATTGAAGACAGGAGTAATGGCTGCTGAAAATTCAGCTTTGCCATCACAGGAAAAAATTACATTTTTAAATAGGCCATTTTAAAATATAAAACAGCTATTTTGAATTGTAATAATAAGAGTAGGTGGCTGTTTTCATTGTTGATGCATGTGGTCACACATTGTCACACATCAGTTAATCCCTGTGCTTGCAATGAAAAGCTGCAAATATTTGGTTGGCTGTTATGTCACCTTTAGTTATTTTTTCTCATACTCAGGGAAATTACATCATGCATACACAACCCCATATGTGTATACAGTAAACAAGCTGTATTAGTGTAATTATCAACAATTAACAATAAATAGTAACAACTAAGACTCTGATTTATCATGTAAGGGTGTGTATGAAGGTACGTCGGTTTAAAACTAAATAAGTATCGAGTTTCTCATTACAGAATTAGTTTGAACACATAATGAGGTCCATCTGTTATGCAAATTATGATTACATAATACAGGACTATTATTGCTGTCTCTTTCCCTCTCAAATCACATCCATAAGAGGTTGCAGAAGCCAAAGTGGCGGAAACCACTGCAAGATGTAAGCATCTTATCCTTTGTTTCCACATTTTCTCTCTCGCTAATGTCTTAAGAGGCAACCTTACACACACACACACACACTATGACACTCTCCATCCTGAAATAACTAGCCTGTCCCTAAAGAACTGACTTTGTGTTGTTTATGTCAATGACATTGGTTCCCTTATACTACATTCTCTACATTTGATGTTGCCATTTACCTGTTAATTACAGTCTAACACCAGTACACATGCACTGTAAATGCATATATGAATAAATAACACACTATAGGATATATGTTCACATTTAGGTGCAAGTTTCACACATGGGCTGTCAAAAACATCTGTAGATTCTCTCAGAGAAATGTCCACAGCTCCAAAATGAGCAGTGGCACTTTATAGATCATTTCCACAAAATCTACACTACCCATCACTAGGCACACACAGAATCTAAACCAACAGATTTCTAGAGCCATGTTATATTATTTATACACTATTAAAATATTTATTAATATTATTAAAATTTTGAATTAGCTTTTATTTTTATATTTTGACTTTTTTATTTTAATTTCTGTAATTTGTTATGTGCTTGTCATGATTATTAATTTTTTAAGTTTTATTTTTAATAATTCAACAAACTTATTTCTAATTATTTTAAGTTCAAGTTTCTAATTTTTAAGTGTAACTTTTTTCACCTAATATTTTATTTTGTTATTTTATTTCATTTATTATTTCAACTTTAGTTGAATTATCAAAAATTATTTTTATAGTTTTATTTAAAAATAACAACACTGATTGGATATGGCTGTCATTAATAAAAATGGGTTATTTTTGGTTAATGCTTTTAGCCACCAATAAGAGTGTAGCATTTAAGATCCATTTTACACTTTATACCATGTTTACATCTTAATAATTCCATAGATTTCCCTTAAAATCTGTTCAGAAAATGCAAAGATTCCATCTGGCCCTACCTATCATCAATAGCTATAGGACCTAGTTGAAACTTGATGTTCAAATACTACAATTTTCACATAGCTAACAAGCAATTAATCTGATTTACTCCCTTGGCTAAATAAAAAAGGGAACTATTTAATTCTTTTAAAACTCTGAACAATGGTGCTCAGTTCATTTCACAGTGGATTATATAGGGTGGTGTAAACAAACAGAACAATGAAATAAAGGAAGAACTATTTGACAATGAGAAAAACATTCGTAATAGCATTAGCGAAACATTTCCCCAGTGATGTGGTTCAGATTTAATAAAACTCATTGAGTGTGACAAGGCATTAAGAGTGATGAAGAAACAGGAGGAAGAGCGAGAGGGTTGTGAAGATGACAGAAAGAGAATATAGACAAGGAAGGACGTCAAGAAAGCGTCAAAGAGGGAGAGAGAGCGAGAGATGAGGGTGTGGGCTCATCACTCCTCCGCACCGCTATCAGACTCAGCACCTCGGGGCTGGCGCAGTGCCAGTACAGCCATGAAACAGAGATGGGCCCCGACTGGCACCATCTAACGCTGACGCCCACCCATCATAACATCTCATCATAGCCCATAACGGCCCTCATCCCTGTGCACAACATTACACTCCTGGAATGACTTTTTATTCCCTCTGGAGTCAAATATGGATTACGACATATGACAGCAAAAGACAATCCATCATTTTAATGCCTAACTCTCTCATACACACAAACACCTACATGCATCAGCTATGCTGCATCCATATCCCTTTTCCACATGCGCAAAAAATGCATTTTAACCAAAAAATTCAAGCAATTCTAAAATGCTACATATAATTCATCAAAATTATCCTCCCCATGTCCTGGTTTGACATTGTTAAGATGAATTTTAAAGGTGAAATGTGTGGTTTCTGTCTTGCTGGAGAACCAAATTGCAAAAAATGCAAAAGTTTTTCAAACACTCAAAATTCTGTTAAACTATCTGATCATTAAAGAAATTCATTGGGCAGCACTGTAACTGTTTTCAATATTTCTAATAATAAGAAATGTTTCTTGAGCAAAATATCCACATATTAGAATGATTTCTGAAGGACTGTGACATTGAAGACTGGAGTAATGACTGCTCAAAATTCAGCTTTGCCATTTTTAAACAAAATTACTGTTTTTCTGTATTTTTGATCAAATAAATACATCTTTGGACATTTTTTTTTTATTTATTTATTTTTTTTTTATCTTTGGACATTAAAAAGTTGCTGAGATTCCAACTTGGTTAATGTTCATTGGTCGGAGAAACAGGTAGCCCCTCCCCAAACTCAAACGACTGGTTCTTGTTGAGATCAGCCACACAAACCCGATTTCAATTCCATTTGGTAGTGTAGAATTGACACACTTCACCTTTAAGCTTTAAAAGAACATCAAACGTTGACCTCTTTGTGATATACATGCAACGTAACAATTTACCTCTCCTTTGAATGATAATCCGAAGCAGCGGATTGGCCGAAGACAGTGCTTTGTGGAAGTTGTCATCATTGTTGATGGGAAGTAGATCTCCATGGATGTCGGCATATCCCAGCAGCACGTCCACTCCGGGGATCCGGTGAATGGTCTGCAGCAGTTGGTAGAATTCTTGGAAGCCCCCGGCTCCGTTCCTCTTCAGGGCAAATCTTCGGTACTCGGCCTCAAACTGCAGGACAACCACAATCATATTAAACTATGTCAATAAACACACAACAGGCTCTTAATGCACAGCACTTAGCTTTGTAGATCAATTATGACTTCAATAGATTATGACCCTGTTAGATATGTGAATGTGATCCATTTCTGATTTCGTAAAAGAAATGGATCAAGATTTTCCAATTGAAACTTTGACAGTGACTTTACACAGATGCGTCTTTGCATGAAGAGTCTGCAGGTATATTCAGTGGCAGTTCCTCGTACCAATTTCACTTGCTCCTGCAGCTGCAGAGCTGTTTGATGTGTACTTGCAGCTCGGAGGAAGCCATTAAGGTAAAAAAA
>JAFVLL020011482.1:52485-114882 GCA_021397915.2 Tor tambroides
CTGATGAAATTGATATTACTTTTATCACAGTGTTGATGAAATACGTTGTTTCATTGTGATTCATGATGATTCTGTGGAAAATATGTTCTAATTTCTTTTGACATTGTTTTTGTTGAAAAAAGAAAAAACTAAAAGAGTTAAGACAGACCTAAGACTAAAAATATTTTTTTTTTATGTTGAATTGGTTGGGTAATTGTGTACCGTTCTGTAACGGAGGATAGGTAATTCCATTGCACCGTCACAATGCAGCATCAGAAAGCGCTCTGATTTCGTCAAAAATATCTTAATTTGTGTTCTAAAGAAGGTCTTACAGGTTTGGAATGACATGAGGGTGAGTAATCAATGACAGAATTCTCATTTTGGGGTGAACTAATCCTTTAAGCATGCTATTTTTGTATAAATAACATCATTTCAACCTAAAAGTCAAAATTCTGTCATTATTTTCTCACCCTCATGTCCTCAATATTGTTGTTTTGTCTGTGGAGCACAAAGTGAGAATTTAAGAATCTTTATGCAGCTCTTATTTAAAAATTATGAGGTCAAACATATTTGACAAAACATTGTTTTTATGTGCTGGTTGTTTTCAACGAACCTGTTAATCTAGTTCACAAATAGGACTGACTGATTAATTCACAAACAAGAGTGATTCTTTAAAAAAATCTGAATTCAACTCATCGTTTCATGGACAAACTGCTTGTCCTGTTCGACTCAGTCACAAAGGATGCAGTGCTGAATTGTCGGTCACTTTGGTACATGGTGCAAACTGTTATTTTTGAGCAGTTTCCAGGGCACGGAGTCAAAGTTGCATGGCCTTGTAACACTATAATGGACTTTCTGGCTCTGAGTGATGACTGGCTCAGACAGATAGATGTACTCTTTAATGGCAGTGCCAGTATTCATGGTTTTTCAGTGTGTTCAAAGTTCCTTTAAGGCCAGTCACTCCACTCTGCGACCATCTTGGTAACATCACTGAGTATCTATTTTCTATACTGTACTCTACAATTCAAAATTTGGAATCAGTAAGACTTTTTTTTAACAAATAAATACTTCACTTGGGCAAGGATGTATAAAGCTGATTACAAGTGACAGTCAAGGCATTTTTAAGAATTATTAAAGATTTCCCACAAAAAATATTAAGCAGTGCAACAGCTTTGAACACTGATAATAATAATAATAATAATAATAATAATAATTATTATTATTATTATAATCATAAATATTTCTTGTGCACCAAATCAGCAAATTAGAATGATTTCTGAAGGATCATGTGACACTGAAGGCTGGAGAAATGGCTGCTAAAAATAGAAATAGAAAACAGTTATTTTGAATTGTAATAGGTATAGGTGGCTGTTTTCATTGGTGATGCATGTAGTTTCACACATCATTTAAGGAAATAATCCCTGTGCTTACAATGAAAAGCTGCAAATATTTGGTTGGCTGTTATGTCACCTTTAGTTATTTGTTCTCATACCCAGAGAAATTACATCATGCATACACAACTCCATACGTGTATACAGTAAACAAGCTGTATTAGAGTAATTATCAACAATTAACAATAAATAGTAACAACTAAGACTCTGATTTATCATGTAAGGGTGTGTATGAAGGTATGTCGGTTTAAAACTAAATAAGTATCGAGTTTCTCATTACAGAATTACTATGAACACATAATGAGGTTCATCTGTTATGCAAATTATGATTACATAATACAGGACTATTATTGCTGTCTCTTTCCCTCACAAATCACATCCATAAGAGGTTGCAGAAGCCAAAGTGGTGGAAACCACTGCAGGATGTAAGCATCTTATCCTTTCTTTCCACATTTTCTTGCTCCCTAATGTCTTAAGAGGCAACCCTTCACACACACACACACACACTATAACACTCTCCCCCTATTGTTGTTTGTCAATGACACTGATTCCCAAAGTTCCCTTATACTACATTCTCTACATTTGATGTAAAATGTTAATTACAGTCCAACAGCTGTATATGCGCACTGTATACATGAATGAGTAATATGCTATAGGATATGTTCACATTTAAGAGTAAGTTTCATACATGATGGGCTGCCAAAAACATCTCTAGATTCTCTCAGACAAACATCCACAGCTCCAAAATGCATTACCCATCACTAGGCACACACACTAATAGATTTATGGAGCAGTGTTATTTTATTTATATACTATTAAAGTATTTATTAATATTATTACAATTTTGAATTTGCTTTTATTTTTTATATTTTGACTTTTCATTTTAATTTTAGTTTCAGTCATTTTGTTATGTGCTTGTCATGTTTTATTTTATTTTTTCACCTTTATTTAAATTCCAAAAAATATATTTTTAATAGTTTTATTTAAACATAACAGCACTGACTGGCAATGGCTAAAATTCAACAACCTTTCTTTCAACCTTTCAACACCATGAGCGTTTTGTAATTAAACATTTTGGGCAATATGATTAATGCTTTTAGCTGCCAATAAGAGAGTAGTATTTAAGATCCATGTAACATATTATACCTTGTTTACATCCTAATAATTCCATAGATTTCCCTTAAAATCTGTTCAGACAATGCAAAGGTTTCTTTTGGCGCTACCTACCATCAATAACTGTAGGAGCTAGTTGAAACTTGATACTCGAATAATACAATTTTCACATAGCTAACAAGCAATTAATCTGATTTCATCCCTTAGCTAAATAAAATAGTTCCCTTTTTGAGTCTTTTAAAACTGAACAATGGTGCTCAGTTCCTTTCACAGTGGATTATATAGGATGGCGTAAACAAACAGAACAATGAAATAAAGGAAGAACGATTTGACAACGAGAAAAACATTCCTAATAGCATTAGCGAAACATTTCCTCAGTGCAGCGGTTCGGATTTAATAAAACTCATTGAGTGTGACAAGGCATTAAGAGTGATGAAGAAACAGGAGGAAGAGAGGGAAAGAGAATATAAACAAGGAAGGACGTCAAGAAAGCGTCAAAGAGGGAGAGAGAGAGAGAGAGAGAGAGAGAGAGAGATGAGGGTGTGGGCTCATCACTCCTCCGCACCGCTATCAGACTCAGCACCTCGGGGCTGGCGCAGTGCCAGTACAGCCATGAAACAGAGATGGGCCCCGACTGGCACCATCTAATGCTGACGCCCACCCATCATAACATCTCATCATAGCCCATAACGGCCCTCATCCTTGTGCTGGAATGACTTTTTATTCCCTCTGGAGTCAAATATAGATATCGACATATGACAGCAAAAGACGATACATCATTTTAATGCTCTCTCATACACACAAACACCTACATGCATCAGCTATGCTGCATCGGTATCCTTTTTCCACATGCGCAAAAAACGCATTTTAACATAAAAACGATTTAGCGATACCAAAATGCTACATATAATTCATCAAAAATATTCCCCTACGTCCTGGTTTGACCTTGTTAAGATGAATGTTAAATGTGAAGTGTGTGGTTTCTGCACCGCTTGAGCACCAAATTGCAAAAATAATGTTTCAAACACTCAAACTCCTTTGGATGCATCAGCAAAGATGCATTCAATTAGTCAAAAGTGACAGTGATAACATTTATATAGTTATAAAAGGTTTCTATTTCAAATAAGTGTTGTTCTGTTGAACTTTCTGATCATTAAAGAAAAATGTATTGGGCAGAAGAACGGTTTTTAATATTTATAATAATATGAAATGTTTCTTGAGCAATAAATCAACATATTAGAATGATTTCTGAAGGATTGTGACACTGAAGACTGGAGTAATGGGATGATTAGGATGATTCCACATCCTAAGTCCAATTCCGTGCCAGCTGAGCTACTGAGCAAGCATGTTACGTCCAGAAAGCGAAACATATGGAGCTGTAATCATAACAGTGTAGGAAAACGATTACAAGTGCTCAATGTTTTACCGCCTCTAGTGTTCATTTCTGTTGGAAACGCAGTGATATGTTCTTATTGGTACGTATTTTGCGTCTTGTGAAAAAGTTCCCACAGACACGTTTTCGTCATGAGATCAGGTAGTCACATTCAGGTGCTGGTTTATTGGTTCATGTTCATTGGTCGGACAAACAGGTAGCCCCTCCCCAAACTCAAATGATTGGTTCTTGTTGTGATCAGCCACACAAACCCGATTTCAATTCCATTTGGTAGTGTAGAATTGACACACTTCACCTTTAAGCTTTAAAACAACATCAAACATTGACCTCTTTGTGATGTACATGCAGCGTAATAACTTACCTCTCCTTTGAATGATAATCCGAAGCAGTGGATTGGCCGAGGACAGTGCTTTGTGGAAGTTGTCATCATTGTTGATTGGAAGTAGATCTCCATGGATGTCAGCATATCCTAGAAGCACTTCCACTCCGGGGATCCGGTGAATGGTCTGCAGCAGTTGGTAGAATTCCTGGAAGCCCCCGGCTCCGTTCCTCTTCAGGGCAAACCTTCGGTACTCCGCCTCAAACTGCAGGACAACCACATTCATATTAAATTATGTCAATAAACACACAACAGGCTCTTAATGCACAGCACTTAGCTTTATAGATCAATTATGACTTCAACAGATTATGACCTTGTAAGATATGCGAATATGATCCATTTCTGTTTTCGTAAAGGAATTGGATCAAGGTTGTCCAAATGAAACTTGGACAGTGACTTTACACACAGATGCGTCTTTGCGTGATGAGTCTGCAGATACGTTCAGTGCCAATTCCTCGTACCAATTTCACTTGCTCCTGCAGCTGCAGAGCTGTTTGATGTGTACTTGCAGCTCTGAGGAAGCCATTAAGGTAAAAAAAGACCAGTGAGGAACAAAGGGAGGGTCAATCTAATCAAGTGCTACAGATAAAGGGAAAGATGAGAACAGAGGCATTAAAAAGCTGAGCTTCTCCAGACCACACACACACATTCTGAGCGGATGGGGAATTCATCTCAAGAGCTCAGCTGAACATATTGGACAAAATCTGTCAGATTTCTCAGTTTATGAGGAGGAATTGCATCCAAGCCAATGATTTTCTCCTGCATCCATGGAGAATACCTTACATATGGAGATGGAGAATATTAGTGGAAAAATATACAAGGTCATATTGTAGATCATTTGAATATAGAGTCATTCAGTAGGTCACAGAGGGCGTTTTCTTAGGGCCATGTGCCCATTCACAAAAATAATATCAAAGGATTTTTCCTGTGGTAGATAACAAGAGTCAAGGATGTTGGTTCTTCCATTTGACCATACAGGAAGGCAAAGAGATCTTTTAGATGTGATAATCAGCGACATATTTGATTTCCATTCTGTCATGTCTAATCCTGTACGTTTCTCTCCTATACTTTCATCTTTTTTTCTTTTTTATACTGTTGAAATTAAGAAAAGTTACATTACATGTCCTCTCTTAATATACATCCTTGGTCTTATTGTGGACAATTAATTTCACAAGTTATTCAAAAGAGAAAAAAGCATCTTTTTAATTTTTTATTAAAATAACAACTTGCTTCATCTCTAAAACATCTTTCCTTTTCCGCTGTCATGTGACCATTTTCACAATTCTTGATGGATAAAATCAGGTTGTTTTTTTTTCCTGTTGAATATCCTGTTTCACTCAGAAATGTGTCACATTACAGAAGTAAAATGTTAATCTGTCAATAAAAGGACTGGCATTTTAGAGATAAGAAAATATGTTTGTTTCATTGATACATTTACTTTACTTCACACACACTGCATAACATATTTGAATACATACATTATCATCCCACTTGAAAACATTTACATTACCTCCCCTTTAAAACAAGAATCAACACCTTATTCGATAATAGTCTTATTTACCAAAAACTGGTTAACAAAAACATTGCTGTTGGACTGTAGATCATCACAGTAACCATAGCAATACAGATAAAAAGGCCATACCTGTCATACTTTACCAATGAAAACATGGCCTGTTGGAGAAAAGACATCACTATGAACTGTTCAACACAAACCTCAAACTACATGTTCACTAAAAATGCCATTGCAATGAGTAAGTGATACATAATGAGACAGGATCCCATCAAGAGCTAGAAAAGTAGAAAAGAAAACATTTCCCTCCAATTTCCTCTCAGGAAGAAAAGAGTGTCACCAAACACACTGCACTGCCTTTTATGAAAACCAAAACCTCGGGAAGAAGGATTCAGGTGATTAAATTAGCCAGTTCAGGTAAAAATAATAATAAAAAAGACACTATGTTACATACAGGCCTGAAACTTTAATGGAATCTTACTAAACAGCCCTCTTTTGTTTACTGTTCTCCTCTTTCACACACATCTATGCACTGCCCGCCCAACATTTCTCAAGAATGGAGGGATAATAAAACATATCCTGCTCTGTTTGGCAGATTGTGGTTGAGGTTTTCCAATAAGCATACTGGGCGCATTGACAACAAACAATTCCAATACACCAGACACCAACAATAAGTGGTCTGTGTCTTTAGTAATCATAGAGGCCATGAGAAAAGCAATAAAATATATGAAATGTTTTAAACATACATCAGTAGTTGTAGTTGTTTAATATTCATTCATGCACCATCAGATGTAATGTACTAAAGAGTGTTTGCTCCCATAAATGAGGCCTTTTTTATGCAACCGTGTGGCCCCAGATGACCAGATTTACCACGCTGACATTTTAATTTAGACAATTGTCGAGTACTATTATACAACAGTGGTTCTCAACCAGGAGGCAGGAGCTGACTAGGGGGCCAAAGCAAAGCTGGAAAATAATGTAAATTAATAACAAAAAAGGTGATAGTTCACCCAAAAATGAAAATTATGTCATTAAATACTCACCCTCATGTCGCTCCAAACCCTTAAGATCTTCGTTATTTTAGGTATTTTGCACCCAAAATATATTTTTGTAGCTTTATAATATTACAATTGAACCACTGATGTCACATGGACTGTTTTAACGCTGTCCTTACTACCTTTCTGGGCCTTGAATTTGTCAGTTGCACTGCTGTCTATGCAGGGTCAGAAAGCTCTCGGATTTCATCAAAAATATCTTAATCTGAAGATGAACAAAGGTCTTATGGGTTTGGAACGACATGAGGGTGAGTAACTAATGACAGAATTTTCATTTTTTGGTGAACTATCCCTTTAATTTATGTATTCCATGAATATAAAAGCTTTCAAATGTTTTATTGGATAGTAGTTGTGAGTTAAAATATAAAAATCCTTTAATTTAATCCCTAACCAGTAAATCATGGACAGCTGGAAAAGTCATGGGGCCTGTGAATATTGTTGTAGACAATGGGGGCCCTAGAGTCAAAAAGGCTGAGAAGAACCACTATAAAAAATTGGTGATATTTAGTATAACAGCACATTTCAATGTTCTTGTAGCGTGAAATGAAAAATCCGGAGTGGCGTTTCAGTTGGCTGATAACAGAAAGGGGCTGTTACACTCCACTCACAGTTGTTGATCCAGTCCGGCTTTTAGTGTGCATTGCATAGTGACACTCAAAGCTTGATGCTTAGGCATCTTTTGGAACTATTTTCACACGCAGATAAGAAATATCTTAACGAACTGCTCAATATTTGTCTGAAACATAAGATATTTCAATATTTATAGAGCAGCATCACTGGCAATGGTTCTGTAGCACTGAACATCAACAAGGTTATAATTACCTGTGGCCTCGTGCCAGCTGTATTCCAAACAAATGCACTTTTGCTTTTTATTGCTTATTAATACCTGTTTATTGACGTAATCGAAGAAAAACAGTCGAATTTATCCTGGGCATAAAAACTGGACCAGAGTCTTATCGATTTTATGTAGTACACGGCTCTGCTAATATGATTAATGCCTCTCAGATGCATCATTTGGATCTGATTCTTCCTGGACTGCGGGATTCGGTTGTTCATTATTGGTATGTAACATGCATAATTGATCAACAGGGCCCAATCGCCTCATTGCGCACGTCTGTCTATCGGTAGGATCCTTCACACTGCACCAGAACCGCGTATCACATCACACGGACCGGACAGAGACCTGCTGTCATAATGATCCCAGCCAAACGCGCTCGTCTCTCGCCTCGTAGTCTGACACATACAGCACCATCAGCGTTTCTCTCTATGGATGGATTAGCACACAAACCCCAACACTGATGAGCCGGATTGAAAACCCTCCAATTACAGACACGCTCCAGAGGAGGGCTGCGTAAACAGCAGTGTTTACATATGCACGCTGTCAAACGCAGCCTAATGCAACATTTATGGGATTGACTTACTTTGCTCTTCACCTCCACCACACTCTCCTCGTTTTTCAGCGGCGTCCTGTGATGCCGTGACATGTTTGCGGTATAATATATTCCCACGGGCAGTATCGCACGAGAGTGCCCCTAGAAACAGGAGTCAGCAGCCAGAGATCGTGTGCGCAGCATGAGTGAACTGACAACCGCGATCCGCAGTGCTGCTTCACAGGAACGGACTGATTTGTTAGAGCTGTTCTCCCGGCGGTGGGCGGGGCCAGTGGCTTTCAATAACACTGACGTCAGGCTGAACGCCGCTAGAAGGCGTGGTCGTGCGTAGTATCACATGAAAGCTTGACCTCTCAGGGTGGGAAATAAAAATTCCTTGACTCAATGAACTCATTGTGTTGAAAGATATTAATAACAATATAGAAATGACATCACGACTATTAACAGAAAGTGACAACATCTTTCTGTGACAACTAGCTCTGGTTTCTATCACTGCAAAAATTATCATGAGGTTTTTATTTGCTCATGACGTTTGATAACTCATGGCTATTTGTTTAAAGCAAAAATATACAATCAAACCAAAAATTATTCAGACACCAGATATAATTTTTGATATTTTTTTACTAGTAGGTGCAGTACACTATAGTTCATTTATGTAAGTGAGGATAGCAAAATGAAGTAAATGGTGACATATACCCTAAAATTTGATTTGATACTTTGACCTGACCATGTTTTGTTACATACCTTTCTGTCAAAGTTATCTGACATTATTAAGATGAATTTGTTCTGACACAGTTTAACTCTTGAGTTATTGTCATATTTTACTACCATTTTCTAAACTATAGCAAATAAACTGTGATAATGTGAGAAATTTTGAAGGTGTCTGAATAAATTTTGGTTTGGCTGTAATTCATTTGTGATCATCAAGATGAATTTGTTCTGACACAGTTTAACTCTGAGTTCTTGTCATACGTTATTACGATTTTCTAATATAGCAAATGAACTGTGATAATGTGAGAAATGTTAAAGGTGTCTGAATAAATTTTGGTTTGACTTTATATGATTTTTATGTATTCTAGCATATTAATTAAGTTAATTAATTTTTGTAATTTATTTATAATAATAATATTTGTGTTAATAACATATTCATCTGAATACATTTTTAAAAGATTCTGTTATCATCTAATCAGGTTTTTCCAAACCTGTATGAAAAGTATTTTTTTTTTCATATTATGGAAGTCTATGGGGACCATCAAATGTTCGTTTACCCACATTCTTCAAAATATCTTCTTTTGTGTTCAGCAGAAGAAAGAAATTCATACAGGTTTGGAACAACTTGAGTGTGAGTAAATGATGACCTTTTTTTTTTTTATCTTTAAGTCATCCTGTGGTCCCCTTGGATGTTTGCTGAGGCCCCCTAGTGGATCCCAGACTTGTGGCTGAGAACCACTGCTTTTTTTCTCTCACTGAATGATTTAATACCAGAGCTGCTATAATTAGTACATTTCCTCATATGATTCTGAGAAGATCAAACATTAATGTTTAAAAAATATTATAAATATTAGAAGTACATAAGCATTTCAGAGTACTGTTAACAGGTTCTAAAATGTACTTAGAGAAACTGTTAACACAAGCCAGCCTGTGAACAAAAATGTGACGTTTACTCACTACTAGATTTCCCCCCATGTTTTTTCATCTTTTTCCTTTTAATCTATTTGAGACGCTGGTCTTAATTAAAGCTTCCCTTTCTAGTGTTTCCCTTGTTGTGTGTCCAGTCCTCTCCGCGGGCCTCTGTCCAGCTTGGATGATGATGGAAAGCAGAAGAATGCAGAAATGTGGAGGGAGATGATAATCCTGGTTGCTCATCGCAACGGTCAGTGCTTTGATCTACTCTGCATTTGGTCTAGACCCAACAATTTCCTGGAATATAGTGGAAAAATGAAGTTGAATGCGTCTCTCTTTCACATAGGTATTGGTGACTCAGCTGACCCATAAGGTATTTGGAAAAGGTTGGTGTTTTGGAGACTCTTGTTTGGTTCCTACAACATATTTAAACAATTCTACATTTGATTTTAATTGGGGAAATGAAGTGCCTGGAGAATTTTCAAATGTCTGTCTGACACCTGAGCATGTTCTCTCCTCTGGCTCATCCATGCACTCATACCTAAAGTATTTAACCTGTCAAACCAGATGTTTGTTAGATAAGTACCTGCTGAGCCTTAAGGTCTGTTGAGTGACTTTTTGCCTGAGAAGCAGAAACTCGAGAAGAAGTTTGGAAGGTTTTAAGTTGTCCGTTCTAAAATAACTCACTGTAATCTTATATTGTCATAGGAAGACACGTTTGACACATCGCAGGAGGAACGAGGTGGAGGGGATGGGAGCTTTTGCTCCTGTTAACCTGGTGTTTACTGTTTAAACAGGTGAATGGGACTGTTATACTCACCCACAGAGTATTAGTTTTTAAAACCAGGTCTATTTAAGTTTGTAGTTGCTTAGGTGATGAATGCTTAAGAATGTGAGCTATTCAAGAGAGGTCTGGTCAGTACAAGCTGATAAGATATGTAATACTCCCACCTCTGCTCTTCATTTGGCCTCTTATATTCTGGGAAAAAAGAGGTGAAGCTCACTTGAATTATGAGAAATTGTTGTCATCGTGATCTGAATTTTTTTTTTTTTTTTTTTTTTTGAGGCAGGGGGCATATCTTTCGGAAACAAATTATGTGATAGATGATTTACTCCTTTTCTGTAATCTGTCAGTGAATGGCTCAAGGTTCTTGATCTCAAACGAAGCAGACACCCTCTAGACAAATTTCACTGCAAGAATATGAAATTTTGTTGTACAAATGCTGTCCTTTAGAGTCATTTTAAGCCGGTTAGTAGAGACAAGTGACTAAATAAAAAGGCAGCCTCTTAACAGGACAGGTATCAGTCACCCTGTCGTGTTTAACTGAAAAGGTGTCTCATACCTCAGTCATGTCAGCAGAATGAGCAAACATGCCGATTGTACCTGTCTGGAATCACAACTATTTTTTTGTTCTCTGACCATGCACTGAATTGTTCATCTCAGGTGTTTACATCTCTATTGTACCCTGTAGGTCTACTTCAGAGTGTAATGAAACAAAATGATCATTCAAATCACAAAGCACCAGTGATGGTGATCTAAACATTTAATACCAAATTAAATTACTATTTTAAAATAAGGATTCAATGTACAGCTGTTTTCAAGATTGATTATAATAAGAAACATTTCTTGAGCACCAAATTAGCATATTAGAATGATTTCTGAAGGATCATGTGACACTGAAGACTGGAGTAATGGCTGCTGAAAATTCAGGTTGCCATCACAGAAATGAAATTAGACAATTATTAATCACAATATTGCTTTTTACTGTATTTCTGAAGAAATAAATGTAGCTTTGGTTATCATAAGAGACATCTTTCAGACATATTAAAAAAATCTTATCAACCCAAATTTTTGATTTAGTGTTGAGTTCTCTGGTCAGACCAAAAGCAACTGATGAACACCTGATGAAACAAGGGTCAAAAATGAGATGGTGTAAACTGTAGAGCAAACAAACGAGCAAAAAGATTCATCAGACTTAATTTAGTGGCTTGAATCAAACTCATTCAGTCAGTGAACTGTTAAGAGGTGTTATTAACATTGCAATTGACAACTGAACCATGAATCATTTTTCACTTATGTCCAGTGGACTGGGAACTGTTAGTTGTGATTAAAGATATTCAGTTTGTTTGTTTTTTCTTTCAGTTTTGTTTCTGTTTTTGTAAATAAATTTGGTATTCTAAAAAAACATCAAATATTTTACAAGAGGGTATATTTTGTTCATTGTTTTGCATAGTGAGGTCCAGTTGTATTGTTGAATCAATTGTCAGAAATACTTAAGGAGTTATAATGTTGGTTTAGTTTTTTGCACAAAAACGGTAATATTTTTAACAAAAAAATCTCATTTTCAACCTTCTGATTCTCTATCTAAAATGCTTGATATGTGTACGCAAGGTGCGTGACGTTGAAACCACAATCAACACAAAATATGACTTTTGTTTTTCCAAACAGGCAGAAAAATTCTTACAAAACAGAGTGACACTGATATGGCAATATCAGAATCAAATGGCAACTAAACTACTTCTGAACAACTATCTTTATCGCGCAATTCTGTAGTGTGTCTACTAAAAAGTCATTTGGATCATAAATGTTTTTTAGGCTAGCTAGTGTTTTCTTTAGTATGGAGCTTTGCAAAAGTGGCCAGTTTGCCTACTTATATCACCAGTTTTATAGTCTCTTTTATGAAGTCAGGAAAAATTATCGTTAAATCCCTAACTTTTAATTTTTTTTACCTTAAAAACCATATTGGTGGACATTTCATGTAAGCGTCCCATTTGAGCATCTTTTGTTGTTCGTTCAATTTAGATTCCCAGTACAACATTGTGGGGACATAAAATCTTTCGTAGTGCTCCAGACATGGAAATGACGTAGTAAGTATAGACCAGCTTTCATTAATGTTTGATGAGGAGCGAGGCTGGTGATATTTTTAATAGAAGGACACTCAGTACTGCTAACGCTGTTCACACACCAAAGACACGCTCGGACATACAGGCCGTGAAGAAAGAGATGTGGAATTTTTGTGTGGGTTTCTGAGGTGTGTGTGCATTTATGTGTAAAGAATGCTGCCAGACTGGCCGGTACACTCTGCTTTGAGGACTCTACATTCTCCTGGTTCTCCCACATCCCTCAGCAGGTTACCAGACCCAAGCCACCAGTCGTCAGCCTCTCAGTTGCCTACCCAGCATTCCACAGGCTTTAGCTTAAAGGGAAAAAAAGAATTCCTGGCATGATTGGCCTCTAGCTTGAGGCTAATGCGCTCTGTGTTGTCACACAACTTATAAGTACAGTCTAAGTGACACGGAAACACTTGATTGCTGACTGGTCATGACATGGCAGACTTGTGGATTTGTTACAGGAAATTTAAGGATGCCCACCTGTGCATGGCCTAAACATCATGCTCTTTAATAGATATCTCTCCTCTCTGTTTTTTAATTAGCTGCCTGACTTTTTGGTCAGTAACCCATTGCCATCTTCCAAGACTGGCATCGTTTTAGTCAGTATGATGGATGTACATGAATATTGACCACTGACCTCCCATCTGAAATCTGAGCGCTCAAGCTGGAATGTGAGATGTCACCTGGTCACCATGGTTACATGTCTGTATCAGCTGCTTTTTGTCCTAGTTTGAGAGGACGGGCTGTTTTGTGTTTTTCTCTGTGAGTGAGAGCTTGTGAACAGGTATGAGAGGAAGTCTGGCACACTTATAGTCTGGTTTGTGTCTCTTTTGTGTTTGTGTGTGATAAGATCAATGTGTGAATTTACGGATGACATTGAACTTGGAAAAAAAATTGTTTCATGTTTTAATAACCACTTTTTTTGTTTAAAAAAGTAGGTGTTATCTGTGGCGGCTCGTCAGGGGAGGCAAGGGAGGCACGGCCTCTCCAAATTTTTTGAGGTGAAAATGGGAGGAGGAGGACAATTTAATGTTAATAAAATTCACAATTAATTTCAGTTCATGTCTCAAAATGTGTATTTTTTTTGTTCGTAATTTCACAGCTGTAATATCATGACATGCTACTGAAGTTGGAAAGCGCCGCTTTTCTATCGCGAAACGCGAATGTGTCGAATCTGCTGATGTAATTACAACCGCTAAGTGATAGAGAAGGGGAGGGGGAGGCCGGGGGAGCGCTGAGCTCTCGTGCCTCCGTTGGTAAAAAAAATTAGCCAATCAGCATCGAGTGTTCACTTTCAGCGCTGAGGAGTGTTGAGAAAAGAAACCTCGCAAGGGAGGCTAGCCTCCCTTCTGGTATATCAACCAATCATTATAGAGACGTAAATTACATGATATTAGTTTGAACATCTCCCGCTGAGCTGATAATGTACAAAGTAAGTTACTTATGATGAATAGCGATTTTGAATATTTGATCGCCAACAGATTTACCAAGCTGTCATTCAAACAGTGTATATACAAATTAAAAATAAAGGGAGAACACCGGATGTAGGCTACAGCCGTCGGCTTAATTAAATGGCACTACACAGACTTTTAAGAAGGGATGGATGTTGCTTCAAGTGACAGGCCAGGTAAGTGAAATTATATTATCTTGCTGTCTGAGTCCTTTTCTTTACGTTTTCTGACAAAAAGCAACCAGAAAGCCATTTTAAAGTGGTTAAGCAAATACTAATATCAATCGGCAGGGATCCCCAGACCAATTAGTGTGCCTCCCCTATTTTAAAACCCACGAGCCGCCACTGGGTGTTATTAGGTGCGTATTATTTCAAAGGACAATTGTTTATTCAGACAGGAGCTTTTTTAAACCCTGGTGACATAAGTAATTAAGTTCTGCCACCTAGTGGCCATAATGTCTACTTCTTGATTTTGCCAGCATCCTGTGATTTGAATGTCCTGTAAGTCAAAATTATAATAATATTAATATGCTCCTTAATTCTGCTTTAACTTTGCAGTAGTTTGAAACAGTTTTTTATCAAATGGCGCAAATTACAAACATTATTACAATGCTTTTCTTTGTTTTTGTTGTAAAAATGCTTAATTTAAAAATAATAAAAACTTAATTCAAGATATATTCACTGTTGTGTATCATCCTACACAACATTGTCTTTCAAATACATGTTTAGATATTTTTACTGTTAAAAAAGCTAACAATACTAAGAAAATGACAGCATAACACTCTTAGCACAGATGGTTCAATGAAGGACTGTTAACTTCCACGAAATCTTTCTGTTGCACAGAGGCTCTTTATAGTAGATTATTGAAATATTGTTCACACTGAAGTTCTTTTAAGAACTGTTGACAAAGAAAGGTTCTTTGGGGAACCAAATATGCATTGCTTCTATTGCATTGCTACAAAAATCTGCTTTTGGAACATTTGGTGATACCTGCATATTCTTGAAATATACTGTATGTTAATTGTTAGTCTAACTATCTGAGAAGAAAAGGCCTTTGTAAACTACAGTAAGTGGCGACACTTGTTAAACATTTACTGAAAAAACAAATAGGAAAACCATTAAAATAAGGTTACAAGATTCTTCCTTTTACCATAAAGGTTTGTTCTGGTTTAGTTTTACAGGTTTGCTTTAGTACATTCGTGACATGCCTATGCTATGCTATATATCAAGATCTTATCTACATTTCTGGCACTCTGCATCACGTTTCACTTGTAACAAGTCATTGTGACAACGAAACTAGTCCTATTTCTGAAGCTCTGCTGTAGATAAAAGGTGCATTGTGACATATTTTTACATGTCTGTAAGATAAACACATGTAAGTCATGTAAAATTCAGGCAAACATTTATAAAACCTCCTAAAATGTTTTTGTTCCTGTCTGATGCTAGCACAGAAGCACCAGTATATGATAACTGTTTCCCAGCTTGGTGAGGAAACAAACAAATATGATATTGAATTTACAAACAAATATGATAATAAATTATTGGCTGATACACCACCTTAAGTTAACATTATAATAAGTGGTTAGTTCCAATATTGGTTATGTATTCTGTCTTTTGATATTTTTACTGATCTTATCATGTAAAAAAAATGTTCTAATTTTTCAGAAGGCACTGTCTGACTCTATATCACAAAGGCTCTAAAGCTGATGGAATTTAACCTGAAGGCCTGAATTTGATCATCAATAACACTGATGTGAGTATCCAGGATGCAAAAGCAGTGGGGAAAAAAATGGCGAAGTGTGGAAGACTAATATTGCAGGATCCCTAATCATCCCTAATCACGTGGTGAGCATACCTTAATTCATGTTTCAATTCAGTATATGTTTATTTGTATAATGCTTTTCACGATACACATTGTTGCAAAGGAGCTTCACTGAAAATGAAAGTTTGGTGACTATGTCAAGATGATGTCCATATGACAGAAATGTAGCAAAAATCATATAGTTAGTGACGTATTCAAACAGAAACAGTGTACACGAACTAACAGCAATGATTATATGTAGTGATCAAACTTAATGCAAGGAAAATTTGGTAGTTTTGTATGTTGGTTCAGGATTGGCATCATTTGGTTATCTCAGATCTTCAAGATAAATATGTAATGTTTAGTCAGTATGTGAACACCATGTATATTGTTAACATGTTCCGTCAATATATCTGTTCTCTTATGAAGCAAAAAAGGTGGGAGGGATCAGAAAGTGTTTTGAAAAAAGTTTCTGTATGCTTAGCACCAAGGCTGCATTTATTTGATATAAAATACATTATTTTTGTATAAATGGAATTTATTCCTGTGACGGTAAAGCTGAAATTTCAGCATCATTACTCTAGTCTTCAGTATCACATGATCCTTTAGAAATCATTCTAATATGCTGATTTGGTGCCCAAGAAACATTTTTTAAAAATCATACTGACTAAACTTTCAAACATAGTTTATATTAAGAACATAATGATATTGTATAAATTGTATAAAAATACTATATAAAGATATAATGTATTTTTCTTACCCCATTAATAATTTGCTTAAACTGTTTTAAGCACACAAAATCTAGTTAAATTCATGCTTAAAATATGAATAATAATTAAAATTTTCTTAAATTAATTTTGTAAACATTTTATCTATCTTGTGTTGGAGGTGTTTAGATATTTTGAAGGTGACTGGGATCACAAGCATCTAAGAAAGACAGTAGTATATACCACAGTGATTACGCACCATTTCTTGTGTAGTTCAGCAGCATTCTTACGTGTGTTAACATGTGTTTCCACATCAGTCTGTGGATATGTTTGTGGTTAATTCAAAAGAACACCTTGATGCTCTAAATAAAACAGCACAAGGTGGAATCATCAGTGTATATGTTTAATCTGTCACAATATTTCTTAAAGATGCTCTATGAAATAAGTTCTTCAATTTAGTAGTCTGCAATCCTTTTTTGTAAACTACTGTTATGCTCTGCTATCATTGCTGTCTAGTGAAATCAGACAATAATATAATAAAAATATCCGCACATTTATGTGTCTAAAACTATATGAGTATCTGAGTTACAGTACTTTTTGTTGGCCATAAATTACAGTCAATCTTGAGAGCATGAGAGAAAATCAGATTAAGAAAGGTCAAGAAAGTTTCTTCCTGTTTCTGATATAATCCAACGTATGGTATAAGAATGACATTGAGAGGACATCTGAATTGTTACTCATTTATCTCAGCTTTATACTGCATGTCTCATTTGTAAACTTATTTGGATTAAAACACCTTCTAAATGAGTAAATGTAACGTTCTCTCTATCAGGGAAGAAGGCAGCTTCGTAACCTGGGAGGGACTAACAGAAGCGTAAGCAGTTGCAGTTGCATTTGCGATACACATTCACAGACCTTTAAAGAGTTAATAGACTTATTACTCCATAACACCAGTGGTGGAAAGAGTACTGAAAATTTGTACTTAAGTACAAGTACTGTTACATTGCTGAAATAATACTCAATTACAAGTAAAAGTACTGGTGCCAAAACAGTACTTAAGTAAAAGTACAAAGTACTCTTCTCAAAAACTACTCCGGGTACTAGTTACTTTTTAGTGGTGATATTTAATGAATTACCAAAAAATATTAATTCATATCTTCGCTTCTGGGTCCTAACGCTCTGCCAGATGCCCCAAGAAAACAACAAACTGTGCTAATATACACCCACGATGTCATGTAATACTGAAAAATTATAACCCTAACCTTTATCTCCATACTGAAAACCCAGATGGCCAGACAGCGATTCAGACAAAATATCAGTGTCTGAGACACTGTGAGCACGGAGACTGTAGTGTGCACAGCAAATTTTTAAATACTTAGCTTAAATATGTAATATTAATTAAATAGTGCTCATAAATGACTGTTGAGATAGTATTCTCAAATGAAATGAGTAGAGACATGGACCTGGAAACTGCAGTCCTTACGTCAGACTTAACAAGAGGATTCTCCCCAAGCCTTCAAACTGACGTCATCAGAGCGAGAACGCCATTCCAGAGCGGAAGCGAATGTTCAGTTTTTGATTAAATATTACGAAGGCAGACAAGGTGTATTGACACAGTTTAATTATTCACCAAAAGACTAGTAATGTGCACTCAAAAGTAAGTAGGGTCATTTTTGATTTCATGACGACTTCAATCATTTTCAATACCATTGGCAAAACTACCACATACTGTATACTGCTATATAGATATTTTAATATTTCAAATTGTTGTTCATCCATTTTTTGCAAAGAAAACATTATTTCAAGCTTTGAGTGGTTTAATCCAAGTCTTTTAAAAAAACACACGTTCGCTTTATATGATGAAAAGATTTTAATATAGGCTTTTATTTACATAGCCTACATATAAACATTGATTAATTACCATTACAAAAATCTCAATCTTAAACATTTGCTCATTCGGTGAATTTGTGTCTTTAAAATAGGGTAACTTTGTTGCAAAAGCTTACAGCAAAGAAGCTTGATTTAAAACTGAACTGAATTGACAAAAAAAAGACAAGTACACAGTCAGTAATAAAATTCTAAAACAAATGACCTCAATTCAGTTGAGGTATTCGAAATATGACAACACTGAATTTTTATAAGCAGTGATTTAAGAGCCATATATGTTATTTATTTAGATAAATGGGACCAGGGGGCGGACTTAGTGATTTAGGGCCTAACAGAATTCTTAACCCCTAACACAATAACTATGGTCCTTTTATGCTTAACCCTCATTTTGCTCGCTCTAGTTTATAGTTTATTTATCCCTTCAAAACCAATAATTAGTCAACCTGATGCTGTTCTAAAGCCAGATTAGGCTACCTTATTTTTTTCGGATCACAAAAGATGACCTTATCCAAAAAAAAAATGCTTGCACTTGTCCATTTAATAAACTTTTCCAGTCTTTTTGCAAACATAAAATTATCCCATGCAGCTCATTCCATATTCCAGGTGTTCTGAAGGCATACAGTAGGGTTTGCCTAGAAACAAATCGAAAATGTAATCTATTACTAAGTGAAAATCTCCAGTCATTGCATTCGTGCATTTACGAGTACGTGACAGTTTGCGCCGACGCGCCTAGGAAAAGCACACAAGATAGTCATTTTGAAACATCAGGATAAACAAAATCGTGACTTGAAACAATACTTTCTTTACTGAGGTGAATATCTCTGTTCTGAGACAGTATTATACAGCCTAGAATGCGCCCTCATATAATCAATAAAAGCTGTCACTCACTTCATTGTGATCTCACGATGTTCCGTTAATAAGCTCTACACTGCACAATGAATCTCTTATTTACATCGTATCTACACTTTGTTATAATGAGATGATTCTCGAGCTTGCAGAACTCAGCACTTGACAAAAATTCAGCATTTTGAGTGGTGAGTGGATTCTAACTTAAACACTTCTGGTCATTGCGTTCAAGAAATCAGTGGATATGTCTGCGATTGGCTACATTGCTCAACGCTGCAACTATGTTTTGCCAATATCATATGGGGCCCCTGATTCCCCAGGGCTCCAAGCAGCCGCTTACCTCGCTTATTGGTTAAGTCCGCCCCTGAATGGGACAACAGATGGCTTGACCTGTAATGTCTGTACAATATAGAGATGCAGTTAGACAGACCAGGATATTTATATGTACAATCATACAAATATCCCATTCCGAAACATTTCTAGCATAAACTTACATTGTAAAGAAATTAAAGTTCCATCTGTCATATTGAAAGACATTCTGGTGCATTTCACGTAGTCAATAAAATTTCCAGTAGCATTTTCATCGGTCAAGCATGGATCTATTCTGAATGATAACTTTTGACAAAGTTTAATCTAGGAGCAAAGAAAAATAATTTCTAATATAAAAGTATGAAGAGATCGCGATAGCACACAGTCTGAGTGTGTACAAGCAATATCGGAGTGAAAGGACAGGCAGTTCATTTGTATAAGTTAGGCCTATTTGAGAGCTCGCATCCAGTTTTCTGCGATTACATGACTGTGTTCTCATGTTACAATAAAGCGCTCACCACATTTGCGCGGAAATGATTAAAATTATGCGGAATACCTGCAATCCTGCACGGACATTCAGACTCTGTAATTGACCAGAGGCGGATGCGTGTCAAACTCGCTGTCGGAGAGGAGAGAGCGAGACGCAGCGTGTATCGGTGTAGGCCAGGCTAAACGGTAGATACTGTGGAAAATGAGTAATGGAACCATGTCAGATATTTCAGTATCGGTATCAAAATATAGATATTTATAACACTACCATGTAGTTTGTTTCTCCAAACTTTGACTCCATAGTTACGCTAAGCTCCCTCACTTGTCCGATCAGCTCTTCAAAAGCTGCTGCTGCAGCGATGGCTTTTCCCGGTTCAGATATCGGGGCTTTTATTGGTCTGTTTACGATCGGATATCTTTATTGACTACTGAAATGCCGTCAAAGGTTTGAATATCAATTCAAATTGAGGACGTACTCAGTAACGAACTATGATTTAAATGTAACGAGGTAAATTATTTTGCTTAATTTGTACTTAAGTACAAGTAAAAGTACAAAAAAGTAAAAAATATACTCACAAAAGTACAAGTACCCGAAAAAACTACTTAATTACAGTAACGTGAGTAGTTGTAATTCGTTACCTCCACCACTGCATAACACTGATTACTCCCACACATCCAGTACATGCTAACATACATGTACATGCCTTCCATTGTAGACTGAGCCTCTGACTGATAATGGCATCTAGACTATGTGACAGTGTTCTGGTGACTGGATCAAACCGTGGAATTGGATTTGAGTTGGTTCGCCAGTTGGTTGATTCACCCTCACCTCCACTTCAGATCTTTGCTGGCTGTAGAGACCCAAATGGACCAAGATCACAGGTAAGAAGCCATGCTAACACTATATAGAAAAGTTTAACTGGTTTACATGAGTGCATTTGGTAAGTTAATTTATAAATACACTGTTGTTCCTTGTTAATTAATGTTTGTTCTTAAAATGTGATCTCATTTGAATTAATTTATACAACATAATTATTTGACTTATATTAATTTAATTATACAATTCAGTTAATTTATACAATTTGAAATGTAAGGATTAATTTAGATGAATAAATAAAACTACTGTTCATTGTTAGTTAATGACTCCTAAAAATCAAATGTTAACAGATCTTATTGTAAAGTGTTCCTGAAATCATAAAAACTATATGTTTTCACTGTTGTCAGTGATGTTGTCAGTGCCATTTAGCATAAAGTTTTTGTTTAAATTCACTATGTGCTATATGAAAAAAAATGTTTGAACTTTGTACCATCTGTACTATTCCAGTTTTACAAAGACAGTTCAGATGAGTCATTGTGGCACTGAAACTTGTTGGGCAACCCTGCTGTTTCTGTGCTGCATTTAAAGGGTGAATTGTGACACGAAATGCGTCTCTAAGATGCATCATTTTAGAAAGTTGTGTATTTCTAGAACATCCTGGAAAGCTCTTGCAACTGCTTGTCTTCTAGGATCTCCAGGAACTAGCTCAGAAGCACCAGGATGTGATCGCGGTCGTCCAACTTGGTAGGAGATTCAGAATAAAATATTGAACATTGCTGTAATTTCGTAATGACTCATGATTCTGTTCTTTAGGACTATCATTAACTCAGATTAAAGGATCAGTTCACCCAAAAAATGAATATTTGCTTAAAATTTACTTGCCCTTAATCCATCCAAGATGTAGATGAGTTTTTCTTCATCAGAACAGATTTAGAGAAATTTAGCATTACATCATTTGCTTGGATTATTGTCATGTTTTTATCAGCTGTTTGGCATCCATTCACTGCAGAGGATCCATTGGTGAGAAAGTGATGTAATGCTAAATTTCCTCAAATTTGTTTTAATGAATACACAAATTTTGGATGAACTACTCTTTTAAGCTAATATAATGTTGGTTTACCTAATTTCTCAATAGACACGACTAGTCCTACTAGTATTGCAGAGTCCTCAAAACTGGTGGAATCCAGGCTGAAAGGCAAAGGCCTAAATCTGATCATCAGCAATGCTGGCGTGAACATCCCAGGATCCCTAGCAGAGACAGGAATACAGGAGATGGTGGACGTGTACACAACTAATGTTGTAGGACCCATGCTCATCGCAAAGGTGGCTGAACATTCAACACTGCAACAAATGATTGTCTTACTTGGTATTTTTGTCTTGTTTTCCATTATAAATATCTAAAAAAAATTGCATGTGACTTAAGATATTAAAATGTATAAACATTAAGCAAGTTCAAGATTAAAACAAGAAGAAAACATCTGTCAATCAGGTAAGAAAGATAATTAAGTTTTTTGTTCTTACCCCACCAACAGATATTTATTCATTTTTAAAGCATAAACTTACTTAATTTTGATTTTTTGTTCCCCAGAAAACAAGACTTAATATCTTAAAGACTTAAAGTCATTTTGCTCCTCAAGAAAATGTATCTTGTTTTAGGAATGTTTAGATATTTGTACTGGAAAACAAGACAAAAATACTGAGTAAAAAAATGATTTCTTGCTGTGAAAACATTGTAACATTTATTGTGTAACATTTTCCCTTTACAGTAAATGACGTTAATTCATTTTCAGGATTTCCATCCCCTCCTGTGCAAGGCTGCAGCTCAGTTTCCTAATCAAACAAGCATGTCTTGCAGTAGGTCAGCTATCATCAATGTCTCCACACTGCTGTCATCCATCTCCAGATGCCCTGAGAATTTCTCTATGTCTCCAATGTACCCCTATCGGGTCAGCAAGGTACCAGTGGTTTTTAAGCCCTTTTACTATAATCAAGTTAACAAAACATGAACTTTTCTGTAAAGAAACTCTTAAATCACTATTAAAACTGGTCTGTTTCTTTACTTCAGGCAGCACTGAACATGTTAACTCGCTGCTTGGCGGAAGATTTCAAAAAAGATGGCATTCTTATTATGTCTCTCCATCCAGGATGGGTCCAGACAGAAATGGGAGGCCCAAAGGTAATACAAAGCGCTTTTAACAAAAGTGTTTTTACATTCATCTCAGTGGTTTACTTTCTTTGGCATGCTCACATTTGTCATTTTTCTCGTGGCACCCTCAGGCTCCCCTGACGACAGCTGAGAGCATCAGCGGTATGATGAAAGTCATCACAAGCCTCACAGAGAAAGACAGTGGAACTCTTTTAGATTGGGAAGGCAAAAACATCCCCTGGTGATTATGCAACGCATCTCGTGTGTCGTTTACACATCTTAAGTTTGACATACACTTCCACTTCTATGTCTGTCTGTGGTTTGTCTGAGAAAAATGTTTCTAACAGCTATTCTAGTATAAGACATAGTATTTATTTACAGGTATTTGTAATACAGCAATGAAAAATGTGTAATGCATGTGAGGAAGATCTCATATAAAAACATGAAAACAGGTTTCTTATGCCTTTAAGTTTTCCCTTACTGATATTTGTATTGCAGACTTTCCAAGTTAAATATTAGCAACTGTAATAAAATTAGCTGTGAGACAGTGGGAGAATGGGTAAGTAAAGAAAGGAAGATGAGGAAAGTGTGAAAGAGAGAGCCAAAAGAAACAAAACCAACCACAACATGCCCTTCTTCAACTGAGATTTCCAGAAAGGACACTAAATTATGTACAATAACAAAGAAAAACAATAAGAGCTTTCCTGCCACTCCATGTCTGATAAATTAGTGAATATTATTTGGTGAATAACACCAGCATCAATCATCCAAAATAACATGGGTACAGTATGCCCTCTAGTGTTGTATAAATATACGGTTTAAGTGCAGTGGTTTTTCAACCACTGTAGTTTTTATTTTTTTTAATTTTTTTTTAATTAAGTAGTGGTTTTAAATTAAGGTTATGTTAATATAACTCAGTTCAAATAATTTTAAGACTAAATTGGGCCCCCCATTGAGAACCACTGGTTGAGTAACTTACATACATAACTTACATAAGCTACATAATATCTGCTTATGTCTCATCAGTGCAGTATGGAGATGCAGGAGTTAAAGGTATGATAAGATTTGTCCAAACCATGTCATCACGGATCTAGGTGTGTTTACTCATCTTTTGACTTAATTCTTAACCCTGTTAAGAAAGCAATTTATATACTCCCAGAGAAACAAAAGTAGATCAGTTATAGCCATTCAAATTCTAGAAGACTTCAAGAAGAAGCAGTGGCCAACCTATTGAATTGTTCTGTTAGATTGATTTAAGTGTGAAGCTCGTGTAAACATGTCCTGGCCATCTCACCTCAAAATCAAAAGTAAGAAATTCTATACATAAAGAATATTTAATTATATTTATTCAATAATGATAAAAATGTCACAAAATATGTAATGTGTGTGTGTTTTCTGTGTTTCAAAGTATCTTTTTTAATTGTTTTTTTAAATAATAATTTTACTCTTTTAATTTTTATTTTTCTGAGGGAAAAGCCTTTAATAGGCTATCTAATGGCAGTGACAGCCTACCCCATACACCTGAAATGTCATGAAAAAAAGAGATTTTTGATACTATTATGTCGTGATAGATTTTTTCCCCACATTTCATAGGCCTATTTGCAAAGCTGCAAAGTAAGAAAGTCTTCAAATAAAAATCATTAATAAATTAGACAAATATTATCATGCTTAAACTTGCACTAAGATAGCTGACAGTTTACTCTTACTGATAGGTTGTGTTTGACACTAATGGAATTTGTTTAAAGGAAACCTAATCAATCAGTCTGACAAAAGAATCAATCATACGAGGTTCCAGATTTCGATTCGCTTGGCAGCGAGTGAAGTGATTCATTGACAGTGGTCTGGCTGTGTTGTTATGTTGAGGAGAGAACTGAGTGACTGATTTTTCATTAACTATCAGCTGCCTCATGGCCATACTCCTCTAGTCCTGTGAAAACAAGGACAGGAGGGTTTATTTTTTTCCTCTCAGCTTTCGAAGTAAAAGAGGCGAGCATAAGCAGACGCCTCTGGACCGCGGGTGTACACGCTTCACGCTCTGCTAGTTAAGATTAAACACTCACGTTTACGTTTAGTTCTTCACACGGGATTTAGTCGCTTGGACATACTCCTCAGGTAGGAACCTCATAGTGGATACATATAGTTTTGTTAGAGTCCATGTTTGTTTTGAGAAAGTATATTTTAATAATTATGACATGTTTTGGGTATGTCAGAGTAACAACTGCTAAATTTTTGATAATTTCTTGGCAATATTTGCTCGTTTTGACGTGAGGCAGCTGTGGGGCTTCATTTCCTATCGTTAATCATTAGTCGTTCGGAGAGGAGTTTTGCGCCAGTCTGGGATATTCCCGATATTCCCACTTTACTCCCTGATTCAAACAGATGTTGTCATGGAGACCGAGAGTGTGTTGCCTTCTAGTAAGGAGGGTCTGACTTCTTGGTTGTGAGGAGAAATCCGAAAGGAAACTTTGTGGTAAGTGGCAAGTGCATAGCTTGGGTCCTGGACTATGACTGAATGATTGTTTTAAGTTGCTCATGTGAAATAATGAAATTCTTCAAATAACTTGTGAATTCTGATGGGTTGAGCACCAGTAAACTGGCCCTCTGATGTGTTTTATACTTTTCAATATTCCAGTATTCTGTAAATAAGTCAACCTGTATGGTTTATAAATGGGTGTTCTTCAACTATGGGCACTTTGGCCCTGTGAACCTCTGAAAAGCTATTTTAATTTCTGTTCTAACAATTTCCCTCACTGTATATATAAATGAATCTCAGGAGAATTATGTCTTTTGTCTGAAAGTTTTCAACAACAATGTCATTTCCACCACATCTTAAATGAGATTATGGATATGACCTTTTAAATAATTCAAATAAAATTTAAATCAAATGTCTCAAATTTCATGGTCAGCATTTTATGAATCCTAAATACAGACATTTAAGTATTTTTAACTGTTGATTTCTTGCCTAATTTGACAAAATAAAGGCTTGATTGGAAATAACAAGCAATACAAATATTTGTAAACAAGTAGGTCTACAATGTCTTTAAAATAGGGACAATGGGGTGGAACAGGTGCTTTTGAAAAAAAAAAAAGTCTTTACACAATAAATATTGAAATGGTTGATGTTTGTTGTTTATTTGTTTTTGTTTTGATCACAAATTTTAAACATATAGCCTAATAACACACAATGATTTATATTTTTATCATTTACATTCATATTCATTATATTTCATTGAATTTTACAAAAATTCTTGGTCTAGGACAAATGGATAAATCAATAAATTCTATACATAAAAGGCATTTGAAAAGTAGCAAAAAATAAATGATAAAGACAGTAAATTGTTTCTCACATTGCATTGCCTCCGTGACCATTTAGTACCTTGACAGAAAGTGAAATAGCTGCATCTGATGTGCCATGTTGCACTCTTATCACTTATGAAAGAATTTTACACAGAAACGTACATTCCAGAACAAGTCAGCACCACCTCCCTCTTTCACGTTTCTGTTCTGTTTTGGCTCAGTTCTTCTTTGAGGGATTGAGAATTGTATTTAGTTGACTCCATTTATAGAACAGATTGTTACCAATTAAATATAACAACTATTTACTGGAATCTGAAATGTAGTCATTAACAATGCAACAAACTTCAGCTGTCAGCTGCTTATATAAAATCACAGCGAATAGTAAAGACGTAGATTTACATGCAGTGTAAGAATCAAACAAAATATTTCTTAATGTAAATTTTCAAATAAAATGTTTCGAAATTGCTGGTTAAGAAGTATTAACAGAATGAATTACCGCAAATACACTCCTTTGGTTTAATGTTTAATGGAGGATACAGCTGACTCATTCAACATGAGAAAAATAAGAGTGGAAAACAGTTTTTTTCTCTCTGTTGATCAAGCAAACCAGAAGGAAGTGCTTTTGCCCTAGGGAATAGCTTTCTATGTCACGGTCATCTAAACACATACACATTCACTATATCTATATACACACAGAGGAACAAGAGCTATTTTCTGTGCCTTGATGTTATCGAAAGCGCTTTGTCAATGCTGCAGTATTATACATACTACATTAAAACTGTGTGTCCTTTATTTACTGTATATAGAGCCCTGTGCTAGTGTTGTGTGTCAGTGTTTTTGGCAGCTGTTCACACAGGTCTTCTCTTTGACCTCAGTCTTGTAGTGGTCAGCAGAAAACAAACAGCCATGAGAAGGAAAAAAACAGGGACATGACATACATGTAGACACATGGCTTGAGCCGTGTTTTACTCTCTGTAGCTAAAGTACAGATTTTTTTCTTTCAGTTTGTTTTTCTCACGGATTCTAGTTTCCTCCTCAGTCTCTGTTGACTGTGTCACATGTCTGCTCTCTGCTTGCTTTTTTATCTCTGTTACAGTCCCACAGATTCCATCGACTCACATTTTAAAGCAATAGTTCACTCACTATATAATTTTGTGTTGTGAGCTTTTAAAGACTCTTTGCACAGTAAAACACATAGTAGTCAACATTTGAAGTGGATCAAAACCTTTCATCAAAGTTGTCCTAAAACCAAAACAATACCCGTTCTTGTCTTAGGACAACTTTGATTAACTTTTTTGATCCACTTCAAATGTTGTCTACTGCATTTTAAGTTCTGCTAAAGCCATAAGATAGCTTACATTTTTAACACTTAAAATGGGGAACAAAACAGAGAAAATGAGAAAATATCCTTTTTCTATGTTCCTTTATTATTATTTTTTTTTAATGTTCATTAAAGATTGTATGATTAAATTAAAGAACACACATGGATCTTAAAGTATTGATCACGTTTGCAAACAGTAATGTGCAGTTAAACAACATTGAAATATTGATCAGATTTCCAAAGGCTGATTGAGTTAATAGGAATAATAGGAATGTACAAATAGTCTGTACAAATAGATGCACAACAGAATGCGTGCACACACACACAAAACTTACATTTTTTTTTAAAAATTCTTTAAGCTCATATAGAATGCAGATAATAAGGCTTATTTGTGCAGTTTTTATGCTTCAGCAACATGATCTTTTAGCCAACAAGTGCTGTTTCTAGGACATAAAAACTGATTAAGGGCGGTTCTTTAATTGCACTATAAATCACGCAGTAAAATGATTGCTGAAAGTGCAGTCCTGCTGACATAAAGGAATATTTCACCCCAAAATTTAAATTTGCTGAAAATGTACTCACCCTCAGGGCATCCAAGATGAGTTTGTTCCTTTATTGGGACAGATTTTGAGAAATTTAGGTCTAGTTTCACAGACAGGGTTTAGACTAAATCAGGATTAGGCCATAGTTCAATTGGGACATTTAAGTAATTTTTATAAACGTCCCTTAGAATAAAACATTACTGGTGTGCATCCTAAGACAAAACAAAGGCATTGATATATTTTAAGATCAGTCAGTGCAAGTTTCTTTCAGTTGAAACAGCTCAGACTTACATTTTAATCTGGGACTAGTTTTAAAGGGGTCCTATTATGCTCTTTTACAAAGTCTTGATTTTGTTTTGGGGGTGAACTAGAACATGCTCTCATGCTTGGTGGTTCGAAAATCGCATTATTTTTCATATAATTTACATTATTACAATACCTCTCTCCCCAGCCTGACAAACGATTCGATTAGTTCCGGGTTTGATGAAGGCCCGCCTTCCGAAAAACGAAATGTGTTGTGATTGGTTAGCTGTCCCAGTACATTGTGATTGGCGAACAGTTTAGACAGTGTTTCAGTATTGCCCCGCCCCTTGCCAGAACAGCAAGTTCGTCAATATTGCCATATCAATTCAGACCTCGAGAATATTGAACAAGAGGATCGCGCAGAACCTTTGCAGGCACGGATATTGCAAGACATATTAAAGTGGCTAAATTTTTGGCTAAATCACGTTTTAGATAGGATTTCAACAACAGCTTAAAAATAACTGCATTGACTATGTACAGATAAGTGCAACGGTAATATGTATTATGTTTATTGTTCTTTAATTCTAACATTATAACATGAATTGCAGTGAAACTGTTATACAGTTGAATTTATTTATACCATAGTCCTACTTACACTATTTGTGGTGGCATATATATGCAGATTAATTCTCTGTCAGCGGGAGGCGCTGTTGGAGCGGGAGAGAGCGAGGTTTCCCCGGTAACACTGTACACAAAACAGAGCTCCGCTCACAAACGCTGCTTTATCAGTCATTACATGCAAGATGAAATGAAAACGACATCCAAAATTTTCTGAAAACAGTTGGTTTCCGTCAGAAATACAGTGATATGAAAATCACCTGCACTGGGTTTCATTTTGAAACGTGCAGTGCTCAACCAAGCGTTCTCCCCACCTGCCAACCATTCAAATTTCTGTAGGCGGGATTTACAATTTGTGATGTCATAAATTGAGGAAAACAACTTTGTAGTCCAAACGAGCCGTTCTGTAGTTCTTGAAAAGGGATTTTTAAAAAAAACGAAATATCTCCCTTTGGAGTGGACTTTGAGATTTGTAACTTTGTAGATCGTTTTATGCCCAAACATACACACTACACACTGACTAAGATTCAAAAAGTGAAACAGCACAATAGGACCCCTTTAAGCCTTGTCTGTGAAACCGGGGTAAGTATTACATCACTTGCTCACCAATGACTCCTCTGTAGTGAATGGGTGCGTGAGAATGACAGTTCAAAATGCTGATAAAGGAACCACAATAATCAACAAGTAATTGACATGACTTCAGTCCATCATCCTCCATAAGGTGCTTTAACTTTAAACCGTCACTTCTGGCCAAAATACAAGTCCATAATCCATAATAACACTTCCTCCAGTCCATTGAAAAAGTCCATGCCCTTTTGCCCTCTCACATCAAAATCCACCAAAATATTTGTTTAGAACTATTTTAAAATGTGTATAGAGGTCTCGTATTTTAGCTAGAAGCAATGGTTTGAAGTTAAAAATGTGTGAATTTGTTTATTACAAACAGGCAGATTTCACTTGACCAGATGTTAATTGATGGACTGGAGTCCATTACTTGTGGATTACGTGTGGATTACTTGCGGACTATTGTGATGTTTTATTTGAACTCTCACTCTGACGGCACCCATTCACTGCAGTTATCAAGTTATGCAATGCTAAAAAAATTAATTAAAAGAAAAAAACTCAAAATCTCTTCCAATGAAGCATCAAACTTTCAGAATTTTTTTTGGTTGAACTGTTCCTTTAAATTAAATGCAGTGATGAATGAATGTTAATTTAATGAGTGGCATGAATAATACATTGACTGAGCTAATGGTGGGGCAACAGGGGCAATGGCCACAGCCAAAATCTGATTGGCCTCTTCAGTGCTCTGTTATGGGAAATTATTGGTTATGGACACTAAGCCACATATAATTAATATAGCTTGAGCCATACATATAGGCATTTACTTTGCTCTTGCCCAGAGTAAAACATTTATTTCATCACATTTATTTAGTGTAACTTTAACAGTCCAAAAAAGAAACAGTTTTGTTTATGATACTGCTCCTTTTATTCTTTGAAAATCTCTGGTAATGGCCTGATCAAAATAATTAAATGAAAAATATATTTTATAACGTCATAATATGCAGTACCTTGTTTTCCTTAATTTCCTCAAAAAGAATAATCCAAATTTAAAAAATTGTATTTACATTTTGCTTCTCACTTGCACATTTTTGACCCCTCTTTTTCTAAAAAGGAAAGATAACATTTAAAAATGGAAAGCAAAGAAGTGATGCATTCCTGATAGTCAAGAGCCATCAAAATAAGCAAATAATAACAAGGCAATTTAATAATATTTCTTGAAAATTCACTCTCTTACAAACATAATCAATTATAAGGAAAGTTTGCAGGAAATTCCCCATTATGTGGGTAAGCTAGAGAGATGGCTATCGGTGGTTACAGGAGGAAGTGTTTATTGGTACAGATGTGCAGGGTGACAGATCGAGGCGGTGAGGTCACACCAGCCTGTGATGCGATTCTTCCTTCCACATAAACTGCCAAACACACTCACAGAAGCTGCCAGTATGTTATGAAACACATTGCAAGCTTAAATATTGCTCATTTATGTAACCTATCAGTTGTCAAAAACAATTAACATGTAAATCAACATCATTTCAAGAACATTTTTGGTCTAAAAATTCCACACTTCTCAGAACAAACTAGGAATTTCAAAACACACTTTGCTAGTCCAAACAAATTGGAGAGCCAGAACTAGTTAGTCATTGCTTGTTCATGTAAAACTAGTTAGTAATGCCTAATCCTCCGCCTTTTCCAAGAAGGACTGGATGATGACCTTACCACTAAGGGAGCGGAGACCAATTCCTTGGGGATAAAAATATCCCATGCCATCGTTTGTTTTCGCCCCTGAACACTAGTTATTTTGTTCCATATACGCCCTAATGCGCTTGCATGCCTGACTTTGATAGGAGACATATGAAACAGAATAGAGCTCTGACTGATATTTGCAGTACAAAGACAGGAAACGTTTGGTCATTTTTCCCTCTGCCCCGCTCTGTTTTTAAATGTCTGTGTTGGCCTGACACTTCCTGATAAAAGGGCAGGTTGGACAATGAATAAACGCAGAAGCTTGATTCCATTTCAATATGCTGTCATTTCTTGAAGGCCTTGTTCGGTGTTGCATTAGTGCTACAAATAAAATTAATGAATTTAATTCTTAATTTAAATCTTATTTGTTGTATGCTATTTGTAAGTACAGGTGCATCTCAATAAATTAGAATGTCGTGGAAAAGTTCATTTATTTCAGTAATTCAACTCAAATTGTGAAACTCGTGTATTAAATAAATTCAATCCACACAGACTGAAGTAGTTTAAGTCTTTGGTTCTTTTAATTGTGATGATTTAGGCTCACATTTAACAAAAACCCACCAATTCACTATCTCAGCAAATTAGAATATGGTGACATGCCAATCAGCTAATCATCTCAAAACACCTGCAAAGGTTTCCTGAGCCTTCAAAATGGTCTCTCAGTTTGGTTCACTAGGCTACACAATCATGGGGAAGACTGCTGATCTGACAGTTGTCCAGAAGACAATCATTGACACCCTTCACAAGGAGGGTAAGCCACAAACATTCATTGCCAAAGAAGCTGGGTGTTCACAAAAATGTTGTATCAATCCATGTTAACAGAAAGTTGAGTGGATGGAAAAAGTGTGGAAGAAAAAGATGCACAACCAACCGAGAGAACCGCAGCCTTATGAGGATAGTCAAGCAAAATTGATTCAAGAATTTGGGTGAACTTCACAAAGAATGGACTGAGGCTTCACAAGGAATGGACTGAGGCATCAAGAGCCAGCACACACAGACCTGTCAAGGAATTTGGCTACAGTTGTCATATTCCTCTTGTTAAGCCTCCTGAACCACAGACAACCACAGAAAACAGTCAGAGGCGTCTTACCTGGGCTAAGGAGAAGAAGAACTGGATTGTTGCCCAGTGGTCCAAAGTCCTCTTTTCAGATGAGAGCAAGTTTTGTATTTCATTTGAAAACCAAGGTCCTAGAGTCTGGAGAAGCTCATAGCCCAAGTTGCATGAAGTCCAGTGTTAAGTTTCCACAGTCTGTGATGATTTGGGGTGCAATGTAATCTGTTTTTTGAAAACCAACATCACTGCACCCGTTTAACAAGACATTTTGGAGCACTTCATGCTTCCTTCTGCTGACCGGCTGACAAGATGCTGATTTCATTTTCCAGCAGGATTTGGCACCTGCCCACACTGCCAAAGGTACCAAAAGCTGGTTCAATGACCATGGTGTTGGTGTGCTTGATTGGCCAGCAAACTCGCCAGACCTGAACCCCATAGAGAATCTATGGGGTATTGTCAAGAGGAAAATGAGAAACAAGAGACCAAAAAATGCAGATGAGCTGAAGGCCGCTATCAAAGAAACCTGGGCTTCCATACCACCTCAGCAGTGCCACAAACTGATCACCTCCATGCCACGCCGAATTGAGGCAGTAATTAAAGCAAAAGGAGCCCCTACCAAGTATTGAGTACATATACAGTAAATGAACATACTTTCCAGAAGGCCAGAATTCACTAAAAATGTTTTTTTTTTTTTTATTGGTCTTATGAAGTATTCTAATTTGTTGAGATAGTGAATTGGTGGGTTTTTGAAAAATGTGAGCCTAAATCATCACAATTAAAAGAACCAAAGACTTAAACTACTTCAGTCTGTGTGCATTGAATTTATTTAATTACATGAGTTTCACAATTTGAGTTGAATTACTGAAATAAATGAACTTTTCCACGACATTCTGATTTATTGAGATGCACCTGTATGTTCTCATTCCAATGGGAGGCCTCATGTAACCAGCCTCTCTCTGTTCGTGGTTTATGGGGGTCGTAATTATGCCAGGCAGCGACTCCCACTGAATGGTCATAGTACATGTATTGTCCAGTGGAGGGCAGTGTTGGATCACGATTCTTAAATCTGACTTATTTCAAGTGTAGTTACTGCTATTGTAGGGAGGGGTCATACTCATAAACCTCATATTTGTCATGTGCCACTGTTTTTTTTTCACGTTTATGTTGTTCTTCTACACTAATAAATAAATAAAATAAAATGTAAATTGTTAAACATTTATTTACAGTATGTACTCCACCTCATTGCACAGGACAAAATGTCCTGTTTTTACTTTAATTTTTATAGAAAGCCTGATTTAGTAATAATATCCGACCACTATGCAATTCTCCCTACCTTTGTCATAGTCAGATGAAAGCAATTACTATGTCACATTACACATCATGTGGGGTCCTAGACAAGCTCAGCTGTTTACATGTGTGTGATGTAAGTGGAAAGAGAAACAATCAGGATAAAAAGCATGTTTAGTAAATGAAAACAACTAACAGCACAACACCTGCCAACATAACTGATCACAATGGAGGCTTTGTGGAAAGGAGTGAGACATTCTATTGTGGGTAGAGAAAGATAACACTCATCACCTGCTGCCTGCAGGGAAACCTCACTCTCTTTTACTATCCCTTGTTTTCTCTTTCTGTGAGAAAATGATCTGCTGCATACTTCACATGTAAATGTATTTATTTTATTAATGTATATTATATTATATTATATTATACACTAATAATAGGATATTATGATTTTTGTAGCCATTCAACAAATCAAAAATAATCTCTGAACACATTTAAATAGGGTCCAGTAAAAACTGGAGGAAGAAGAAAAACATTTCCCCAAAATTGATCTGATTTCTATATAGATGACAATGACATTGATTGCATCTCCAAGGGCAGAAGTTTATCAATGAAAGATGAAATGTATTTAAAAACACATACATATTTGTTTGCTTTTTACTTATTTATTTTTATTTAAGTAAAAAAAAAAAGATTCCAATGATGTACTGTATCATAGTCTGATCAAATACCAGTTTTACAATTTAACAGATATAAACGCCAAGTAAAGCTGGCTGTTAAAACGTACACTCTGCAACAAAGATGAGACATGCCGCATCTACAATTTGTTTTGGCAGCTTTTCCATACATGGCTATGAGTGCAGCCAGAGAAATGACAAACATAGATAGGCTTTATAAGGCATTACAGTTCACAGTACATAGGAAACACCTCAGCACTAGGAAACAGTCCCAAAATAAGAAAAAAATACAAATGCATTCTTTGTGTAGCCTTTCTTGTTTACTGTTGTTGACTAGGCAGAACTGCATTATTTGGAGTTATTTTAGGCCCTGGTTGAAGGGACACTTGTCATGTGACTTGTCAGCAGACAGAAGCTGCTCTACATACAAAGGGTGGAAAAGTGAAAATGTCACTTCACATGATGGCAGCAGGAATGAAATAAATTTCCTTAAGCTTCACACAGACCATGTTCTTGCATTAGAAAATATAAGATGCAACAGAGCAAAACACATTTGTTAATTGCTCTAAGTTTTGTGGATTTAAAGGTTATTTCAAAGTTTTATTTAAATCCTTAGCAGCTGATATATATATATATATATATATATATATACATACACACACAAGACTGTCATAATTTAGGTTTATATGATTATTTTAATTTTGTTTAATGTTTATTTTAATTTCCATTTAGAATTAAATACATATAAGTTTAACATTTACTGCTTTAGATAGCAAAATATCAAACAAAAAAGTGGCATCTGCAAACAAATGATTCTAGTGCTGCTTTCAGAACTAACTTCAACTCTATATTATTTAAAGATAGTCATACATTTTTAATTGTAACTTAAGTGTCCAGATAGCTTCTGCACCCATTGCTGTCTTTGCATATTAAATTTGCAATGGTAGAAAGCATTTTAACATCAAACAATTTTACACACTTCAGCTTTAATTTGCACCAGGGAAGAGTTAAAGCCATTGGATTTAAATTTTTAAACCGAATATACTGAAGATCTCTCTTGTGCTTCATTCTTTCCCTTTCTCGTTTGCTTTTTCTCTTTCTTGCTCTTCAGAATAAATTCAAGCAAGTGGGTCAACTCATGCAAAAAGACACAATGTGCATGAGCTCATTGCCAGCCATGTTCTTGCATCCCCAATGCGGGCTTTGCGTTCACTCGTCACTTTCTCTTTCACTTCTTCCTTCACTGCTCCCAATCCTCCCCCCTCTCCTTCTCTTTTTCATTACCATCACTTTTCTCAGGATAACAGACACTCAGCAGTTTTTCTCTGCTATCAATAGGAGCATTAAAATGAGCCTGAGTGAGAAACCTTTTGTTGGAGTTTAATTATTAGGCCTGGATCTGGGCATTGGCTGTAATCCACACGCCCACCACCGGACATTATCTGTGTCCAACTGTTTTTCCTCAAACTGTGGCTTAGAGGGTAAAAAAATGCAAACTTAGCTATATCTACCCAGATATATGCTTCTTTCTAGTCTCTAAGTGTTTACGTGCTCACTACGCACTCGCAGGCGGGGTCACACGAGATGCCATCACTCACACTTCCTCTCCGCCTGCTGAGCAGCATGCCCAGGGGAAAGGACCAATCAGCATATTATTATGACCCGGTCGGCAGGGTCCCACCCTGCTTTAATCTAAAAGGAATTTAGCCTGGAAAGACAGATTAACTGGACTGAAGGGTCAAAGACTCACCCCCTGGGTCTTGTGTCCTGCCTGAAGGTCTCAGAAGTGGTGGGGACTGGTCATTTAGAGAGACATTTATAGAGTACAGCCTGAAATAAACTATGCAGAACAGTGGCTCAGTGTAAAGTGACTGACTGATACAACTGATTTTACTTTTGTTATTATTATTAAAGAAGTCACATTAAATATTTTTATTAAATGAGAGCTCAAACGTTTGGAATAATTACACATATGTAATGTTTTTGAATGAAGTCTCATGCTTAACAAAGATGCATTTATTTGACCACAAATACAATAATTTATTCAAAATCAAATTTATTTTAGAATGACGTTTGAAGATTCATGTGACACTGAATACTGGAGTAATGGCTGCTGAAAATTCAGCTTTGCAATCACAGGAATAAATGTATTTTTAAAATGTATTGAAATAGAAAACAGTTATTTTAAATTGTAATAATATTTCACAATATTCCTGTTTTATCGTATCAAATAAGTTCAGACTTGGTGAGCATAAGAGACTTCTTTCAACAACATTAAAAAAATCTTTATTATTCCAAATATTTGTGCACAAAACTGTCAGAATTTAGGTTTATATGCTAGTTTATATTTTTATTTCCATTTAGAAGTAAATACATTAAATATAATGAATTAACATAAAGAGGAAAATTCATATTTTTGCAGCTTAGTTTCAGTAAATATTTTTAAATTAAGTTTTGAAAACTGACATGAAGAAGTCCACTTTTTATGTCTTAAGTCCTCTTAATTAGAATTGTGTAGTCTTAATGACTAGCTGTACTATAGTGGCAGACTTAATGGTTTGCCTATTCTTAAGTACCACTATCTTCAAAAGTCAATAGACAAAGTGCTAGCTAGGCCCTAGAGAATAAAGTAGCAAAAACACCCATCCCATTATGCTACTCTAGTGCCAGTTTTACTTTTACTTATCCATTTCAGTAATATTCAATACTAACGTTTCCATTGATGCAATATTTCAATGCTTACACTGTTGAATCTTCTTACATGAGTCCATGTATGCATACTGAGCGTACAAACATACTCATCTAGCCCCAAAATGAGGGCTTTGGAGATGCTTGACCCAATTAGACCTTCTCATGCCTCCAGGTCTGATTTTATCACAGGAATTTTATCTTCCAGGAATCAAATCTATATGTATTTTATTGACTATGTGAGTTAGTGTGCAGCTCAATATGTTGCCGTGCTTGTTATGTGCGATATAATTACATGTGCACGTTATGAAAAGCCAGAGTAGCAGATGGAGCGAACAGGTGGTATGTAATGTGTGTGGGTTAGTACACATTTCTCTGTCTTTTGCGTGGGTCAGCATGTTATGGTGGGTGAGTGGGTGGGCTTTCTATAAGAGTGGCTGACAAATGCTAAAAGGCTTCCTGAGATGGCTAAACGGAAAGTTCTCTGCCCTTCGTAAGACTCTGACTCCCAGAAACTCTTCAAAAATGACTTGCATTTCTCTTCTGAACAGTGACAGTAAGGAACTGAGAAAGCGTCAGAAAACTGGAGCTTGGTTTGAAAAGAAAGAAGTGGCTTACAAGCTGTGACGTTATTGTCTGAGCTTACTTTAATAAGCAATAAACAGATAAATGAACACTTTATCGGACTATTCGCTGTACTCCATGTACTACTTTTTTAAAACCTGTCTTTCATGTGTTTGCTTTTATGGCTTTTTAGAAGCATTTGGAGACTGTGGCACTTAAAAACGAAACCCATGCACATTGCTTTCAGCCCTCCCCCCTGAAAAACCACCCACTAACATACCCTCCCAGTCGTACATGCCAGCCTTAGGCAAAAATACATGAGAAGCGAAGGACAGGGGATGCAGAGAAATGGAAAGAGCGACTTGACGAGTTTATAAATACATTCATGCCCACTTTTGGCACATCCTTGCTTCAAAAAACACATGTTTTGCATTATAATTCAGGGTCAGGTTTTTTATGTAGTGACACTTCCAAAAAAAAATCAATTTGCAATCTAATAAAAAAACAAGAAAGAGAGAAACGAAGGACAGAAAGTAATGATCAAACATCGCCCCTTCCTTAAGCTGTGGACATTCCCACAGGGAGTCTGAGAGGCAGGTTGCACACTCTGGGGTTCAGGGGTCAATGAGCATGGAGATGGGACGAGGAGGGGGCTTCATGTGATTGACAGCCAGACAGCAGCAACTCTGGGCTCCTCTGACCCTAGAAAACAAGTAGAAAGAGGGAAACGTGTAAAACCATAAAGAGTGGGGGGAAAAACACCAGAAATGTATTAATTTAGACCTGTCTAGTACCAGCATCCATTAATCATGTAAAGCCTGACATATGAAATAATAGAAATGGGAATGTTTATTGACAAAATCTTAAAACAAAAATAAAAAAGTTTGCACATGTGTTTTTTGCTGAATATCATATTTGATACATCAGGCTTGTATGGCTCATAGGCTTTTATGGCTCAACATAGGAGAATATCCAGTTCACATTTTCAGAGGAAAAAAAGCACATGGATGTAAGTCAGAGGTCCAACTGAGCAAAAATATACAATTTGGTGCAGTTGCTGGTATTTATATGGCCAAAAATACAATTCTAATAACTTGATAATTTAAATTATTGAGATCTTTATAACAGTATAGCACACTACTTACATAAAATGCATATAAATGTAAGTTGTCATTCTATATTTCCCAATAATATGTCTTAAGATGATATTTAAATGCTTAGTTTTATGATCAAAGCGCTGTAGTTTTATTGTAGGGCAAAACATACAATGCAATACAATGATGATTGAGAGATGATCAAATAACTGTTCCTCAAAAGTATCATTTTTTGATACACAATTTTAACTTGATTTATGGAAAATCAAGTAAACCTAAGCTGCTTCAGTCCAGCAAGTGTTAACCTTGAAATATTACTAACCATAAAACAGTTATTCTTATATTTACTTTCTAAAAATCATTAAAACTTTCCTAGACACATGTACCACAACCTGAAGGTAGACATTTTAAGAATTATGGCCTTTTACTTGCTAAAAAAATATAAAATATCTTTTACACAACAGAAGACGTAGTAGATTGTGTACAAGTGTTTGTGCAAAGTTTTGATCATGTTGAAAGTTTAGCATCAAATACAGTAGGCTTTATAGGGTTAAAGACTGTTTGATGAGGGTCCTTCACGTCTTGCATGGCCTGGATTTCGCTCTACATTCTGCAGCCTAATTGCATAATTTAGGTGCCATGCTTTAGCCCTAGGCAGTGGATACTTTGCAGTGCTCTTGTCCGGGCTAAACCGCAGAGGGGTGATTTGGAGTGGGGAGTGTGCTACAGTGATTTAGGGAAGTGAATTCAGAATTTAGATAGATAATGGCTGGCTGGGTTTGAATAGGGCGCAAACAGGGAGGGGTAAAAGGGTAGCCACCATTGATCCCTATCTTTTGCTGGCAGGTGGCCACGTCAAGCCTCTCTTCAAACACATGACATCACCTTCGGTTATCGCCAGCAGTGTTGCTGCAGCAACAGCTGACCAAGGCCTATGAGACCAGTCGCATCTCGTCTTTAGCTACAACACGTCACACATGCTCATACAGTACAAATTTAATTGCTTGTTGCTTTTAAAGGCACAGGAGTATCTTGAAGTCATTGAGGTAGGCTCTTTTGACTTACACTAAGAACAATCATCCATCCTAGGACTGGGGTGGCAATCGACTGTTGCACAGAGAAGCAATAGCACTCGTTTTACTGAGGGAAGCAATTCTAGTGACATAGTAAAAGAGGTCTGCGTAATATTAACATGGTAGTGGTTTAAACTTTGCCCTAAAATGTTCGGAAATATGTCCTTGGTAAGCATTTCTTCCTAGAGTCTCAGTTTCTCATACTCTGCTCTTAGAATGTTTCTATCTATAGTCTGGTGTTATAATTGCCATGCAGCCACTTTAGCCTATAATTTAACCTGTAGCTGCATTCCTCATCAGGAGCCTATCCACTATGATCTATTTATATAAACAAGTTATAAAATGTATTTTTATTTGGTGATAGTAAATTACTCCTTCATTCAAAAAATGTAAATTCTCTTATACTTTATTACAATATTTCCTGACTTATTAGACTTATGTACCCCCATAGCCACATGATCAATAACAAACTAAAATCCTGTTACCTTTGATAATGGATATCATTTAGCATTATCAATCATATAATTAAAATACAAATTATTACTAAAGTCATTTTTAAACTAAAAACAATCAATAATGTGGTTGAAAAAGAGACTCTCCAAATGTGACCCTGGACCACAAAACCAGTCATAAGTAGCACACGTATATTTGTAGCAGTAGCCAAAAATACACTGTATGGGTCAAAATGATCAATTTTTCTTTTACGCCAAAAATCATTAGGATATTAAGTAAAGATCATGTTCCATGAAGATATTTTGTAAATTCCCTACCGTAAATATATCAAAACTTAATTTTTTGATTAGTATTATGCATTCCTAAGAACTTCATTTGGACAACCTTAAAGGTGATTTTCTCAATATTTAGATTTTTTTTTTTTTGCACCTTCAGATTCCAGATTTTAAAATAGTTGTATCTCGGCCAAATATTGTCCGTTCCTAACAAACCATACATCAATGGAAAACTCATTTATTCAGCTTTCTGATGAAATATAATCTGATAGAAATCTCAATTTCAGAAAATTGACCCTTATGACTGGTTTTATGGTCCAGGGTCACAAATGTCTTTTCCTCTACGCAAATATAACTCTTTAGTATCTATATATCTATGGAACAGGTACTTTTAATATATGTATCTTTAGGACGTGGTAGATGGTTCAACACGCTTAAGCATGAGTTTTAGCATATATTTTAGCAGAATATTTTGACAGGGAACAACAGAGAGCATGACCCTGATGCCAGTTTTACCCTTGTGATGATGTTCCTGGGAGGGCGAGGGGTGTAATTCACATTTTTGGGTTTCACTGAAAGAGGCCAGGAAAAGCTCAAATCTTTGTCCCTCCCCTTCACCCTTCCCCCTCTCCGATTTGGAACGAGGCTCTTGCATGAAGTGTATTTGTAAGTACAAGCGCGTGTGTACAGTTGACCAGACTGTAAAGGAGATTTCACATATCCCCTGCATTATATTTCATATATTTTTCCTGCTTCATCGCATTCGTATTTCCCTCACGAAATAAGGTGCCTCGATACTCCCTCCACGCTGGCCGGGTGTGAAGTGGACACGCCGGGGATGGACGTCTTTTCATTTGCATGTGTTTTGTCCACACCCCTTACGAGATAACCACAGGACCAAGCCTACAGCCTTGCCTTCAGAGGGAGAGAGTGACACGGATCGCCGTGTGTGTGCAGTGAATTGAGGATACACAGTGCATTTATCGAGGATATATTTTGTTCGTCTTGCTCGAGAAACTTAGTCTTGCCATCCATTACGTTGAAAGTGTCAGCGCGCGGATTGAAAGACTCGGATTTGGATTTAAACATCGATGATACCAACCTTGACAAACATGTATGTAGTTTCATTGTTTATTAATTCATTTTAACGACGTTTTTGTGATATATATGGGCATGTGCTGAGTATATTCGGTGCTTATTTAAGCGCCACATTTAACTTAAAAAATCTCAAACGGAAATTTACAATAGGGAACGTTAGGAAAGTATAATGCCAACACAAAACAGTAAATGTCAATGTATTTTGAGCTACCTGGTGAAACCGAGGGCATTTGCCTTGTAAACAGCGAATATTTGTAGTTTTCAGTTATTTTGCAAATGAATGTGCAGACAGTGTGATAGACTTTCTCATAACATGGCATGGAGGAGACTGGGAGTGCGCTCAGATGACAAAGAAAGCTTTGTTTGGCATATGTGTGTAAAAGATGCAACCTCGGATATTAATAGTCAAGAATTACATAGCGGAAACACACCGTCAGGCACTTTGTGTTATTGCTTTGAAGCCTCTCTTTTCTCTTTACACGTCCTTGCTAGCCTCTCAATTGCTTTAGAGAAGCGAATATCCCATGAAGCTAATCCTGCACAACCTAATCCCTCTAATTTTTTCCCCTTATGCATGCTAGGGAATGCTGGCTCTAATAACCTATTTTTGTTTCTTTGGAGTATATGTTTCTTTTTTCTGGATTACTAGGTTGATTGATGCATATAAACAACTTTGAGCAATGTGAACTGCCACATTTAGTAGTTTGTTGTGGAATAGGAGAGGAGCACCAAGATGTGTGCTGTCAGTTCTTCTCATGAGAGGAGGACATACAAGCCCACTGGGATCATTTTAGATGGCCTAAAACAGTGGTACCTTTTTGTCTTCAAGACAGCTTAATGTCCATGAACATATTCAAATGTTTATGTAGGTTACAATATTCTTTCATGTAGTTAAGCTTCATTAAATGTAATTTTTTTTTTAGCATTTAAGTTTTTTAACCTAGGGATGCACAATATATTGGGGGTAGTCAAATATTTAATCAATTATATACTTAATTGTGCATGTTTACCCCCACCCCCCCTTTTTAACATTTAGATTACTTTTGCAAAATACCCAGGTTAAGTTACTTTTTAGATTAAAATTAAGCGTAATCTATAGCAAACCTCTGAATAAATATCCATTTCTCATACTGTACATTATAATGTTGATGCTTATCACTTTTAGCATTTAAAATGATTAATTGTAGTGTTTTATTTGACATTTTATTTGCACAGATTGGACATTATGAATGATAAAATAATTATTGGTGTATCCGTATTAGGCAAAATCGTAATATCTGTGAATCCATCAGCGGCCCACTTTAAAGTTTAGGTCCCTAAATGGGCCATGGTCTACAGAGCTATTGCCTGTTCTACAACTTTATCGACTGTCCTCGCCACATGACACGGAAAACAGGAGAGCCAAAATGTCCTCATTCCTTTGACGTGGCTATGTCTTGACTTCCAGTTCTTTGTGTGCTGTGCTATTTATGAACTTGCATGTGAGATTTGCTGCAAATCTTGTGACTCTCGTAACCGTGAGGCTGTGTTGCTGTACCCGCAGCCGTATTTTCTGTGAAGAGTATGGGAACACTTCTTTTGGAAAACTCAAAGCCTTGTGGGCAGCACCACAGGCCACACAATCTGTCCATTGTGCAGACCTGGCCCGACATGAAGGGATCTAATTTAGCTAATGATTTGATCAAGCAATGCGATGAAAGTGATAAAGTGAAAGTGTGTGTTGCTGGTCATACTGTTGTAGTTGACAACTTGAATCAATGTGAATGTGACATTTAGAGAGGTTTAGTGCATAATTTCTTTTTAAAATGGTCTTTATTTGCTTAGATGGTGCATTTTTCCATTGCTTTCATTATCTTCTTTTTTTAGTTACATCATATTTGCTTATCCAAACAGTGTGCCAGATGTATACTGTATTTCCAAGTCTTGTTTAAGTAACATTTACATTCTACCAAACAGTTCTCTCTTTACTAAGTCAGAAAGGCAATGAACATGCAGTTTTTCCTTCCACTTTCTGTCTATAAACTCTCTCCCGCTTATTTTCTTTTTCATTCTGTTTCCTCACAAAGACATGCACGTCCTCCCCCCAGAGGAAAGACTGTCTGTCCTGACTGACCATTCTGAAAATAGGCACGCCTTGAGGAAGGACCAGTTGACTGTTTACTGGCTAAAAAAACCCCGTCTACAGTAACTTTCATGCTTGTGGCTTGAAATGAAATCTGCGTTACCTGACTTACTCTTCAAGACAAGTTAGAATGCAGAAGCCTAGCGATTTGGCAGCACACAATAGGGTATTTATTCCCAATTTTGTATTGTGGGATTCTGTTTCTTAGAAATGGATGTAGGTTAGCTGTCAGCGTCTATTTAGCCTTTTATCTTCTACAATGCTTTTCCTTCCTTCTCGGGAAAGCAGATAGTGCATTAATTTTTCTTCCTGTCGGTCAGACAACCACTAGTTTCAGAGGAAGCCAGCGCGTCGTGAAATGAGTGTCTGGATCTGTGTGGGAGGTTACAAATGATTCTTCCAGTCTTTTGCACCTGGATGTGTGCTCTTCACTGGCATTGTTGCGGCAGCCTGAAGATTGGATGCTTCTCTTGCAGAACACAAACTTTTTCCATTGTTCCAGCTCCACTGGCAGTGGCTATTTTGCTACTTTAGGCACATAAATGTATTATTCTGTGTTATACCTTTACAGAGATTCCACTGTAAAAAAAAGATTTTACTTCATAAAAGTTGTAAATACAACAAAATAGTTGGAGTATGTTTTTAAAAACAAAATACAATTTCAATCTTTCTACTTCAAAAAATTCATGTTTAATTCATTGCGTTACTTGCCATCCCTTTGTAATGGTTTGGGAAATTTACTAACAGTTTCTGAGTGAAAATTGTTTCACTACCAAAATTCTTTTCAGTGTAATAATACACACCATCCTCCTTGTTTAGACACACATCACATGCACATAAGGCCTCCTACTGTAGTTTCTGTGGCGTGTTATTAGCGACGATGGTTAATTTGTTTGATTGCAGTGTGTGCCTCCACAGTTGGTGGTGTTTATTTTTAAACGCCACTTTTTCTCCGACTCGCCCCTGCTCTCAGAGCAGCGATCTGGTCCAGTGGATGTTCCACATAATATGTTGTCAACAAAACAACATTTAGTAGCCAAATGATTTTTTTTTTTAGATAGTTGACAATTTACAGAATCACTCAGTAGGTTGTTTAGAAATGCTTCAGTTCATTGAGTTAATAGTTTCTTACTTTATCTTCTAACAACTGCTGTGTGCTATAAAGATAAAAATGATGGCGATATAAGCAAACCAGTTGTGTTAGTAAGCAACAGTGAGCTAAAAATGCATTTTCTGAAGCAACCATTCCATTTTAGCTTGCTTTTACAAGACTTTCAGCTTTTTTATCATCACTTGCGTCGCAAGTGCATTTCTGTACCAGGTGAGCTACCGAGCAAGTTTACAATGTCAGAAAAGCCATATGTATATGGTGCTGGTATTTGATGTAAATGTTAAGATGTACTAGTATTTTGCATGGAACCACATGAAAATAAGACTTTATAATCGATAATTTGCCCCGTAATAATAATTTGTGTGAAAAGGTAAAAAATTGTTGGTGTTTTACTACCACTAGTGTTCATTTTAGCTGGAAACTGCAGTGAATTGTATGGAGTTGCAAAAATGTAAGTAGAGAAATGTTCTTCTAATGAGCCTATGTTGTAAATACCAGACTGTCATATAAATGTCTCGCAGTTCAGTGAGAGAGTCAGTAGTGAACTTAATAAAGGCTCTGAATGATTCAGTTAATGAGTCTGATTCAAACTGCTATCTCACAGGTGAGTTCAAGAGTCTTTTATGAATCTTTTTGACTGATTCATCTGGTTCATCAAAGAACCAGTGCTTAAGAGTCATGTTCTTGCTAATTGGACCTCACAGGTCACTCTGTTTGAGGTTACATCTAGGAAATATCGTCAGGCACTGTATCAAACTTGAAAATGGTCAAGTTTTCCTGACTGTCCCTTTTTTTGGAACATTTGTGATCATTGGTATCATAGAACTGACTCGTCAAAAAAAGTTTTTGGTAGTCTGTTTGAATTTTGTAGGTACTGTAACCCAGAGCTTGGCCTCTGGTTGTGTGACTGCGGGAAACTACAGCATAGTTGTGTCAGTGCTCTCTTGGATAAACAGGAAGCTGCTAAAACTAGAGAGCTGTGCAGTGGGGACAGTGATGTCTATGAAGTATGACAGCACTGTGAAAGCCTAGCGTTGCAGTTAACCAAACGCACATTAACCCTCATGTGTTTGGAAACAAAGTGCTGTCAACACTCTGCTGAAGAAAATATTTCTACATTTTTCAGAGTGAGATAATATTCTGATTTGTGCAACAGTATTCCACCGGAGAGGTGATATATAACTTGTGCATGTAACTTTGCAGTGTTGTGCAGTTACCACGCAGTACTGCATATCTTCTAGCCAAGAGAGATTTTTCAAGATGGTTTAGTCATTAAATCCTCATTTGACTTTTCTTTTTCTCATTACCTCGTCCAGAGCTCCCACCCATCCGTCTGTACAGCAAACTTCCTTAGCCTTAGTCGTTTCCCCGCGTGTGGATTGGTTGGCTACCCACACCCGCAATAAGAGTCTGTTTTCTGACTGAGTAGGGAAATGAATTCCCAGCGTCCCTGATGATGGTGGAGGCGTTTATGATGATATCATTGTGAAGAAGAGACAAACATAAGTTTGGATTTTCATTCTGCACTGCAAACTTCACCAGCTCACAATATTATAAGTAGGGCTTTCATAACTTCTTTTGTGACTTTTGAATATGAAAGTTTATTTCCGTGAGTTAGTTCACTGATTCAAAATGTTCATGAAAGTCTCCAGCTTTTGTAATTTTTTTATTTATTTTTTTATTTTATTTTTTTTTACATTTTAGCAAATACACCACCATTCAAAGTTTTGGGGTTGGTAATTCATTATTATTATTATTATTATTATTATTATTATTAATTAATTAATTTTTTAATATATTTTTCAAGTCTTCTATGCTCACCAAGGATGTATTTGTTTGCTTTAAACTTCAGTAAAAACAGTAGTAGACACTTCACTGTTTCGTGACTCTTGAATATGAAAGTTTTTTTTCTGTGAGTCAGTTTACTGATTCAGTGATTCAAATTGTTCATGAAAGTCTCCACACTTTTTTTTTTTTTTTTAATAAACATTTTCACAGTATACACTACTGTTCAAAGTTTTGGGGTTTGTAATTTATTTATTTATTTATTTATTTTTAATCTAGTCTTTTATGCTAACCAAGGCTGCATTTGTTTGCTTTAAATTTCAGTAAAATCAGTAATATTTTAATATTTTATCTATCTATTATTATCAATTATACAAAAATAACAGTCTATTTTAATGTATTTTAAAATGTAATTTACTCCTGTGATGGCAAAGCAGCCATTACTCCAGTCCTCAGTATCACATGATCCTTCAGAAATCATTGTAATATGCTTATCTGGTGATCAAGAAACATTTATTTTCAATGTTGAAAACAGTTATGCTGCTTTGTGTTTTTGTGGAAACCATGATATATTTTTTTAAGGATTATTTGATGAATAGAAAGTTAACTATGAAAGTAACATGATTTATTTTCACTTTTGATTTATTTGTTATGTGAGTGCTTATAAATTATTATTTGTGTTCATTTAGTGAAAAACACTATATATTTTTGCACTGTGATGTTTCTTTTAATGAAAAATCATCATATTTTTAAGCCATTTAAAGCAAATACCTAAATATTGAGATATGTTGAATATTGTCACAAAGGCCTAAAATAATAAATATCGCAGTAAAAATGACAAATATGCTGAAGACAATCAGTTTTATTTGCTGGATTACTTCCTGATTCCAAGAAAAATCATTTTCAGGTCAAGTTCTCATTCCTTACAGATAAAGGACTTGAATAAGCCACCTGTTATTTTTGGCTTCCCTTAACACTCATCAAATTGGAGTAAATACACCTGAGAGTGTGCGGTGAGTTGAGTAATGTCTGGATGTTTCACAATATGATTGTGCCATTCATGTGGTATTCACCGCTAGCATAATCTTGGTGCTCTGAACGCGACCCAGCATGACCATGTGTTTAAACTGACTGTCATTATAGGGTTGCCATGGCAATGTGTCATTGAACAACATCCACAACAGGCATCATGGCTCTGTGTATTTCAGAAATGCATAGTGGAGTTGTATTTGGCCTAGCATACTGTGTAATTCCTAGGTAGGCTGTGCATTATAGTACGCTGTGTATTTCTGGAGTGTATCATTACGCAGTGAGAGAGAGGACTGTTATTACTGAGTCAGTGCAGGAGAGACGGGGCATCTGGATGGGTGACTCACTTTCTCCCCAAGGCGCGTTTACACGCATGGGACTCGTGAGCTGTGACGCAGGACACCTGAAAGTTTTCAAGAATAACTTATGTGCTCACTCAAGACATAAATATTACACAGTATAGAGCTGAATGTGCTGTGAGAAACCATTTGCTATTTATAATTGGTCATCTGGGGTGGAGAGACAAAACTAGAGGTCGGCAGATATGGATTTTTTGGTGGCTCATACTGATATCTACATAGTGGGGTGAATGATATAAAACTGATATGCCTGTAATATAGGCTAATGAAACGTAATTATACCAAGTGAGATGCACACATTAATACTGAGCTTTTTTGACACAATATTAATGGCACTAAAATATTTACTTCCACAATAAATTCACTCTGGTGTTTTGAAATATTTTTGAGACATTTTGCATTATTGGGCAATGTTAAAACATACTTGCTTATTTTATTTTATTTAACTTTTTTTATTTTACTTTATTTTTAAAAAATAAATAAGATATTATATATATATATATATATGTGTGTGTGGGGGGGTAAAGTACATTTACAAAAAATAAATAATTTTAAATATATTATTTTAGATTTATATTTAAATATTTTAAAATTAAAAATATATGATTAAAAATGATTTTATATTTTGAAAAATTTGTGATATTTTGCATTATCAGCCAAAATTTTAAAACACACTTGAATATATAAATATATTTATAAATTATATGACATGAAATGTTATATTAAAAAATAAAATAAGTTATTTTAAAAATATTATTTATAGATTTAATGTTTAAATATTTTAGGATTAAGAAATATAAAATATAACAAATTACTTTTTATCTTTTTTATTTTTTAATAATAATATTTTTTTTGGTCAGTTTTTGTTGGTATGTTAGCGGTCAATGCCACACTGCTATCTACATATCAACATCAGCCACTGAAAAACCCATGTCCGTTGACCATTAGTCTCCATGACAGTATGGAGTTTCAGTAATACTAAGAACATTATTCTGTTTACACCACCCAGTGTTGGTGTTGACGAGGCCGTGCCGGTGGATTGGACCATGGTCCTTTTGAAATATCCATTGTTTTTGTCAGCAGATAAGTTTAAGTCTCCAAGATTATCACCACCCGTGTGAGATTCATTCTGTTTTTCAGTTTGTCACAGTTGTGTATGGTTTGATCCTCTTGACTGTGACTACTTCCCGGATGATGCCTTCCTCAAAGAGTGTTGTGACCGATCACTTACACCTTGCCAGTCTGCTCTCTAAGTTAATCAGCTTACACCATCCAGTCTCTGAGACAGCTGTGTGTTCTGCCACAAACACACAGTACAAACCTAATGCCCCCTCCACACACACACGGCTCTCTGAGCCCGTGACTGTCTTTACCCTAAAGCCACAGTGACTTGTGACTCCTTGAGTGTCTGTGATTAGCTTGCCACCAATGATGTATTTGTACCAAAGGCCACAAACACTGTCAACTTCCTCAAGCCCACACAAGTGCTGACAAATGGGCTCATGACACCTGTGAATGTACTGAAACTGAAATTCCATGCAATTCGTATGTGCAGGTGTTAATATATTTATCATCTTATATATTTGTCATCATTTACTCATCCTAATGTTGTTCTAAACCCGTGTGACTTCCTTCAGAAGATTTTTTTCAACTGTTTTTGTTTATATACAGTTAAAGTCAACAAGGTCCGGTGTTGTTCACTGTGTGTACAAAAAGACTTTAATCCTTTTAAGAATATTCTGAATCAGCGCCTTGTGTTCTGGGTCAAGTGTTCTTCCTGTAAACAAAAGGAGCAGCTCATGGTACAATCTGAGACTGATGAGTGATTTATTACAGCCTTAGTTAGCTTCAGGCTTGACACGTCAGATTGTCAGAGCTTTAGATCAGGGTTTCTCTAATGGGAGTTTACAATAAATGCAGCAAATACCATCTTTTCATGAGCTGTGAGTTTAATGTGTGTTTGTGAATGCAACGGTACACATTTGCATAATTTCCAACATTTTTGTGGCCAGACGTTTATAGCACTTCAGCAGTGTTCTGCCATAATAAAAGCTTAAGGATTTGAAATGTTTAAAGCTTGAGGCTTTAAATTTGAAAGTGAAGAATTTAAGACATAAATATTAGTATTGTAACTTGCAGTGTAAAATAAGATAATTATCGAATAATTATTTTTTTTACAGTTAAATTGTAATTTACAACAGTAATATTTTTTGGCTTCATTGTTGTAGTAGTAGTAATAATAATAATAATAATAATAATAATAATTATAATTTTTTTATTACTATTGGGTTTTTAAAGGATTAGTTCACTTCCAGAATAAAAATTTCCTAATAATTTACTCCCCCATGTCATCCAAGATGTTCATGCATGTCATGTCTTTCTTCAGTCGAAAAGAAATTAAGGTTTTTGAAGAAAACATTCCAGCATTTTTCTCCATATAGTGGACTTCAATGGGAGCCAACCGGTTGAAGGTCCAAACTGCGGTTTCCAGGGCTTAAAGTTCTCCGGGACCGTTCCGCGCGGCGTTTGGCTGCGGAAAAAGAAATATAGTCGTCCTACATTTTAAAAACACTTGTTGATAACACGTTCGAGTTCCTGAGTTCGCCTACCAATGGTATGAGAGGAACACAGCTTTCACTCTCAACCAAACTAACATTACTAGCCAATCAGAAGTTTTTGTTCTTATAAACACGAGATGTGCATAATATCAGAGAAATGGAAAAGAAGTGGCTGCGTCTTGAGCGCGACACATTGAAAAAGCGTGTCTATCAAAGATGTCTATTTAGCGCCATATTTACAAAAGCTATTAAAAAAGCAGCAGAGCTTTGTAAACAGTTCAAAATAATCACGTCATCTCCATAAGAACTATATGATTTCCTGAACAAATTTACCGGTAGTTTTGAGAAGGATTTTAATTTACCAGTAAAGACTGTGTGAAAGGGGCTAAACTCATCCTCTGCATATGCGGTGAGTTTGGGTTGCTCAAGGTTCATCTGGGAAAACTGTGCTTTATCTCACTAGATTTGTAACGTAAATCATTTATAAACCTGTGCCTTTTTTACAGTCTATGGTGCCAGCACAGGAGAATACATCGACATACTTGTAATTTTGCGATTGATTATACATTGCGATTTCAAAATAAAAGTTTCTGACTTTGCATGTGGCCAAATATTAAAATTAATTTTATTTAAACGTCAGTGAATCACATGAAAAATCACCAGGCCGTTGGCTCCCTCTGCAGGTATTTTTTATAATATAGGCATATTACATGTATTTTAACAGTAAAACCATGTAATTACTTGGTTTTGATACTTTATTTGAGCCAATTATTATTGCCTCGTCATTATTTTATGTATAAATATAGTCATATTAAAGCCTGTTTTTCAGCTCATAATTTTCCAAGTGTTTGATACAGCTTTCTTTCTTCAGGACAGTCATATATTCATGAAAAAAAAATCAGTTTGAATAAGGAAAGCAGTGACTTTGCCATAGTATCCTTTCAAATGTTAAAGTTGCCACAGTTGCGTTCTTTGCCTGTGCAGCACTTTATTTGTACCATTTTGTTTTATTAGTTTATTTATCAGGTAGTTTAATGGAAAATCGTTTTCAAATGTTTTTTTGTTTTTTTGCCAAATAACCCTGTATGTGTGTCCACCCCCGCAATCCCCCACCCCCCGGAAAAAAGTTCGGGCTCAGGATTTTTTTTCCCTTTAACCCCTGAGTTTCAATGCAGCTTCAAAGGGCTCTACACAATCCCAGCCGAGAATTAAAGGTATTATCTAGCGAAACGATTGTTCATTTTCTTAAAAAAAAAAAAAAAAAAAAAAAAAAAAAAAATCCATACTTAACCACAAATGCTTGTCTTGCACTAGCTCGACCTCAAGCATTACGTAGACACGTTGGAAAGATCATGCATGATGTAGGTGGAACTACCGACCCAGTGTTTACAAAGTGAACGTGCAAAGAAAGTCAAGCGCCCTTTACAAAATAAGGTAAAACAACGATTTTGAAGTTGGAGGAGAAAATGAGATGAAGTCGCACGTGCGCATTGCAGAGCTACTGCAAGACAGCATTTGTGGATAAAAACTATATAATTTTTAATTTATTTTTTTTTTAGAAAATGACAGATCATTTTACTACATAAGACACTTATTCTTCGACTGGGATCTTGTAGAGCCCTTTGAAGCTGCATTGAATCTGCAGTTTGGAACTTCAACCCGCTGGTCCCCACTGAAGTCCACTATATGGAGAAAAATCCTTGAATGTTTTCCTCAAGAACCTTAATTTCATTTCGAATGAAGAAAGAAAGAAAAGAACATCTTGAATAACATGGGGGTAAGTAAATTATCAGGAGTTTTTATTCTGGAAGTGAAGATTAAATATTTTATCTGCTTACTTGCATGTCATGTGACCATTAACCAATATCAGAGAGCCGTGAACATGAATGTGTTGGTAAATTGTTGAAATATTAACTTAAAATATTGGGGCATACTTGAAGTAAATATTATACATCTAAGAAGTTTATCTGACAAAAAAAGTTCGGGAACCGATAGATATTTAGTTTCATTGTTCTAGTTTTTTGGTGACAAAAAACATGGACCAGTTTTGTTGCTACACAGATCCTATGGTAAAAGAAGGCGTACAGAGTTGCTGTTAAATTCACAGTGAGCTGGAGTGTCTTCATGCATAATAATCCTGCTTGATGTTCTCCCAGTGGTGCCGCCAGAACCTCAAGAAAGGTCACACTGGCTAAAGATCTCACAATCCTGCTGGACTCCTGATGATGGGAAATACGTGTGTATTCAGGAAACTTCACATTCCTGGTGCTAGTCCATAAGATACTGAATCCAGTGACAGCCATACTGCAGTGTGATAGCGCTGTGTTGGAGATATTCTGAAAGGAATTGCTTTCAAAACAATGTTTGAGTTTCAGTTATTAATAGAGGACCACTGTGATTTCATGTTCTGGTTTCTGATGGGCTTGAGATTTTCTTTTTAATAAGATGGTAGTGTTCGACTGGATGTGGGTGTTAGTTGTGCTCTGGATGCTTGCACTATAAAACACATTAATAAGTACATCTGTGCAACACATGAACAAGGCTTTAAAGTGACAAACTCATAAACAATATAGAAAAGTTCACACAAAAGAGTAATCCTCCTCTTTTCAGTTGACTTTAGGCCCAACCAGACCATGAATGCAGAACACTGCTGCATCTCTGAAGGTTTTAAACAAACAGGAAGTGAAGGTTTTCATGTCTGATCCTCTTTCCCTCTCCAGTGGTGCTCTCATAGCCCTTGGCTTTAGGATGATTCTTTGATTTGTTTATGAAACGAGACTGGGAAGTACCCCCCTCCAACTTTTTTTTTCCCCTTTAAGATGTTTTCTTGGTCTACACCCACACTTGCACATATAGGTCATAATCTATTTTAAACCATGATATCTTTGGAGAAGATCAGAGACTTGAAGACCTCTCATATCCCATTATTTTCATGTTACAGCTCATAATGGGAGTGAGAGGACAGGACAGGACAGAAATGTTAAGTTAGTCTACATAAATATCAGCGGGCTTTAAATAGTTAATAAAGTGTTTTCTTTGCTGAGATCATGACAGCACATGCTGTGCAGAGTATTTTAAATATCCGCATCCAAACAGTTTTGGATGGAAAGCTGCAGGTGCATTATTGCACTGCCAACATGCATGAAATTTGTTTTTGGAATTATGTTCACAAGCAGACATCTGCTAAGGTCTGGGGAGCTTAAATGCTAAAATGTGTCTGGGTTGTTGACAGGACATGTCAAGTGTGACTGTGCTATATTTCATGTAAAATGATGTCAAACATTCATTCATTCATTCATTATAATTCTTGTATAATTATTAGGTGACATGGAATATATATATATATATATATATATATATATATATATTACAGCTGTGCGATATTTTAATCTTGTAAATATTAATTAAAAATATGCTACATTTAAAAAAATTAAGAAAATATAAATATTAAATAAAATGTTTATATTTACATATGTATACACACATACACACACATGTACATGTATATATGTCAGTGTGTTTATAGATGTGTGTGTATATTTTGTAAAAAGTATATAAATATAAATTTATAGTAATAAGTAATCTAAACTAAAACATGTATATAATTATTATATATTAAATAATTTATTTACATTTTAGGTTAAAATGTAGCTTGTTTTTTAAATTATTTTTTGTAATATAATATTTTAAAAAAATCTTGAAAATGTATGATCGTGCTATTTGTATCTTTAGGGTGAAGTGTAATAGAGATGGTTGAGGTGCATTGCATTTAAAAAAACAAAAAAACAAAAACAGTAACTAGGATTATGTCCGTTTTTATAAAATTTTCTGGTATAATGTCTTTTCTACAACACTGTGTAATATATTGACTGATTATACTTCTGCACTGTACATAAGCCTCTTAACGTCCAGCTGGGGATTAAACAGAAAGTCTTAGATTTGTAAGGGTCCTGGAACTTTCCTGTACCCCAGCAGCTAGGACGAGCTTCAGGATGTTTCATAAACTTTCTCTTATGAGACACGGCCAAATACTTTCATAAACTGTAAGGAGATCATATGAAAGTGGAGATGGTCTATTTAAGATGTGTGATAGCGTGCCATGGCTTGCTCAAGCATTCTTGTATCTTGCGTCTGAGGATTTGATTTGATTTGTGTCAGTACCAGCATGATGTGGCTATGTGGGAAAAGGGTTGTCTATAATGTGGGAACTTTTCTTAAACTTGCCTAGAACGATTTGCTGTAAGGTCATGAAAGTTCAACATTTTCTGTGTCCAGGTTCAGTCATGTGTGGACATGGTATGCAGGCTTCTTTTAAAATGACCAGTTTAAACAATGACTAGATTAAAACTGATTAGGTTGAATGACTATACAGATGCATGAAATTATAAGATAACTTCGCTTCTGAGGAAAACAAGGTGACTACATAGTAAAAAATGAAGTTTTTTAAAGTATGTTTTACAATACTATTTCACAATACTTCACATTAGACATAAAGAAATAGTTCACCCAAAAAATGCAAATTTGCTGTTAATTTACTATGAAATCAGTTATATTTTTCCTAAATTCCAGTTTGTTTTTTTCCAAATTCCATTTTTTCTGTTTTAATTTTTCTGGATTCTGTTTTTTCTGTTTTAATTTTTCTAGACCCTTTTAATGATTAAATAAAATTTTATTAATCAAAAAGCATGTCTAATAAATTGAAGTCAAGTCAAGTCGAGCTTTATTGTCATTCTGCTACATGTGTGGACATATAGTGGAACGAAATGTCGTGTCTCGCAGGACCACGGTGCTACATACCAGTTAAACATAAACATACAACAATGCAAGTATAAAGAAAACAATAGAGCTATACAACAGTTAATCTGACTATACATATACTATAAATGCTACTATACATAGTTGACTACACATACACAAACTGAGACTGTACAAAAACTTTACATACATACTGTACATGAAATTGTGCAGAAGAGATATTTGTACATAAAATTGTGCAAAGAAATATATTTTGTACATTAAATTGTTGTGCAGAAGAGAGATTTTTGGGGGAAGCAGCGCATAGTGCAAAATGATTTTGTAGTGCAATGCACAGGTAAACGTATATTATCCTATTGAGTCTTTGTAGCAAGGAGTGTTTATAGAAAGTGCCCAGTGTACATATAGTAGGACAAGTGTGAAATCATGAAACTTACACAATTTATTAAAGTTTAACAAAAATTACATTTTTAAGGCCCAATGAAATACGTTATATTTTTTTTTCTCAAATTTAGTTTTATTTTGACCACATTCTGTGTTTTCCATTTGTTTTCTGTATTCCATTTTAATGGTTTTATTAAATTGTAATAATCAAAAGCATCTCTAAATAATTGATTTTCTAAAAAAAACAGAAATACTGTGTTGTGTATTTACATTTTTCTGGTAAATAAATTCTGGTATTTAATTTTCCTGGTAATTATTCCTTAAAAATGTTTTAATAATAATTTTACTATTAGTAGTAGTACTATCATTACATTAAGTAATATATTTCCGTCACAGTTTCTTCAAGTTAAACCAAACTTTTATTTTGAAGGGTTGTTGTAAAGACCTTTAAATTTCTGTGTTTATATGATGAGATTTTCTCAAAAGTAATGGTAAAATCCTCATGAGCAGTTCTAGGGATTATGTTTGTGTTCATGTACTCATATATTGAGGCAGCAGAGGCTGAAAACACAGCGAGTGTCACGCGCACTTCAGTATGAAAACTAAACCCCGCAACAGATTTTTAGCTGAAACTGGTCGTTGGTTATTTGTAAAATGCAAGTCAGTGGCTACTGGCACTTGAGAGTCCAAAAAAAAAGCGTATACAGGCAATACAAAATTAATACGCATGGCTCCTGACGATATATTAAGGTCTTATGAAGCAAAACGATCTGTCTGTGCAAGAAACTGAACATTATTTACAACATTATTTCACATTTAATTCATTGTGTTACTTAATGATTATTATTTGTAAAATTTACTAGCAATTGCTGAGTGAACATTTTTTGTTTCTCTTTTTCATATATTAAAAGGCGATTTTTCTCCTTGGCATTTGAATGGGAATGATTTTTGCATTTGTGCAAACTTTCCTAAAACCTTTTTCTTTATCCTAAGTTTTATACAAGTACAAGTTGTCAAAAAAGTACAAGTTGTTGTCAGGCAGTGGCAGTATGGATTTTTTTTTAGCATGCGGATGTAAAGCCATCAGCAGAGAAGTCAGCAGTAGCGATAACTCTCTTGCTCAGAATGCAGAGTCAGTGGAACAACAGCACGCCTCCACTGTAAGCCACAACAACTCCTCAAACGGCCAATAAATAAAGCATTATATTTATCCTCTGCACCCCTCACATCCTCTTTTGCTTGTTGTTATCAGTCTGAAGGCAGGCACTGGAGGAAATAAAGGTCTTATTAGCTGACCGTTAATCAGTTGCTGTAGAAAGAGAGATTGTTAGGAGATGGCGCTCAGACCAAGAGGGACGTGATGTCAAATTAATATCTGAATTTTGACAATCATAATCCTGTTTGGTGGTTGTCTAAATAAGACCAATCATAGATGTTTTCAAATCTCATTGAGGATCCTGAAACTCAGTACAACCAGAGTGTGTTTGTGTGTGGATATAGCGAGATATTCCATCTGGTGTTCATGTGTGTTGGTCCAGATGTCTCTCATTGTGACTCATCGTAGGATCATCGTAAGCACCTTTTGGACATGACTTTGTAGCCTCTACATCTGGCATTACCTTATGGTGAGGTATTTACCATAAGCCACAATGCCATTGGTTGTTTGTTAGTGTCCAGTAGCTGTATACAAATATTGTAACTAACTAGCATAAACTGCTTTTAATGAATTCCGGTGGTTTCTTGGATTTTTGCTCAATTATTGAAGCAGATATTAAAATATCAGTATTATTTTGATGATTTTCTTGTGTTGTTTTTTTTTTGTTTGTTTTTTTTGGTGTGTGTCATCACACTAGAGGATAATACATCTGTTTTGGCAATTAAAAAAGAATTGATTGAAATCGCACTTAAATTCAAAGTTAAACATTGTTGTGGTGAGCTCTGAAAAAGGGTAATTGTTATGAAAAGTTATAAAGTAAGTGTTAACTCCAACTTGATGTTTTTTGGAAATATTGTCTGTTCTTCGTGGTTGAATTTGCATTTTCACAATCACCGTGTGCAGTTAATGGTACATCCTGAAATGATCAGAGCTGAAGTCTGCTATAGTCAGACTGTGCATGACCTGTTCCCTCATGTGACTTTCATACTGTCTATTGCACTGGCGTCACCATAACAGATGCAGTATCACTATAGTGATGACATGCTGTGGTACACAGATAAACCCTCATCAAGCTCTTCTTATCCACAACATGATATGAGTAATAAACAAATGGTGTGAGGAAATGAATAATCAGACACCTTAAGATAAATTTCAGTCTGCTGAGCTACTGCCTGAGAAAGTGTTATATTGATATTAGATCTGAAAATGAGAGTATTACTAGTGTATATTTATATCATAGTGACTGTTAGCAGCACTTCTGTGCTAATAGGTTCTTACAAGGGCTGGGCAATAGTATTTTTAAGATAATATAGTATATGGCATACGCTATTGATTGAAGGTTTTAAGTCAGTAAGATTTTCTTTTTGAAAGAATTAATACTTTTATTCAGCAAGAATGCGTTAAATTGATCAAAAGTGACAGTAAATGCATTTATATTGTTAAAAAGCAGTTCTGTTTCCAGTAAATGCTGATCTTTTGAAAATTATATTCAGCAAGGAATCCTAAAAAAATGTTTCAGGGTTTCGCAAAAATAAAATACATTTTAAAATGTATTTGCATGCATTTTTTGATCAAATAAATGCAGCCTTTGTAGGCATAAGAGACTTCTTTCAAAAAATGTTTAAAAACCGACCTGAAGCCTTTGAACGGTAGTTTGTCTTTCATCTGAAATAAAAGGGTATAATATATATATATATTTTTTTTGATCAGAGCAATTAAACAGCCAATTAATTTAATTTGAATTAAATTAAACACTGTTCTTTAATTTTTTATTTATCAAAAATGTATCACAGGTCCCAAAAAATATTAAGCAGCACAACTGTTTCCAACATTGATTATAAATCACCATATTAGAATGATTTCCGAAGGATCATGTGACACTGAAGACTTGAGTAATGATGCTGAAAATTCAGCTTTGCTTCACAGGAATAAATTATATTTTAAAGTATTTTAAAATAGAAAACTGTTTTTTTAAATTGCAATAATATTTCACAAAATTACAGTTTTTTTCTGTATTTTTGATTAAATACTAGATACAGCCTTGATGAGCATAAGAATCTTCTTTAAAAAACATTAATCCCAAACTTTTGAATGGTTGTGTATGTTTCCACTGAAACATTTTAATATTTAACAAATGAATAGCTGAATTGATTCACAGATTCAGTGATAATGCCTGCTGAAGTGTAAAACTATTATAATCTTAATGCTCTCAGTGGTAAGTAGTGTTTTAAAATCATTGCAATATTTTTTAATTATATAGAGTGTAATTTATTTAAATAATAAAAAATCAGACTGTATCATGAATAACCAAATTATCGTCCATGCCTGATGCATACAGTATTTTGTGTGTGAATTTTTTAGTTTGTTTGTACTGAACATTGAAGTGTGTGTCTCTATGTCTGACCTTGCGTGATCTAATTGTTAGACAAATATTCAAACACACAGACATTCAAACAGACAAGCGTTGTGACAACTTCACAGCAGCTTTTCAGTTACTGCTGAGTGAGTGATATGACCTCAAGACAGGCGTCAGTGGTGTTTTGCTGACAGAAATCTTTGACAGAGTGTGACAGGCTGCTAATCGCCACAGCAACTTCTATAGAACCACAGCCAATTAGCATCAACTGCTCCTTCACCTTTAATGACGTATATGAATGACAATTAAAGAAATATGAACACCGACTTCCATGGCAACAATCAGAGAGGAATTTGAGGTAAACGGCTTATTAGGAGTGTATATGAGGAAACTGTGATGTCTAGGTTTACTTCACAAAAACCAGTCATGCAAGCTGCCTGTCTCAAGCATTTCCCCTTACTCATATTCTCATTTGAACATCACAAACATGTTTGCTTTGAACTGTTATTTCAGCCACGTAATAATAATAATATGTTGTATCAAGTTGCCATTTGATGACGATCATCTGTTGTCTTTGATGAGCTGTGCTGCTGTCATCGCTTATCAAGATGAATTCTTGATCAAGAGAAACTGAAATTCAGTTTCACAGCTTAAATCTTTCTGTTAAGGATACAGGCTAAGTCTAATACATTGTGCCATGTTTTAAAGAAGACCCCTTACTGTGAGTCACAGTGCTATCACATAATATGGCACTATGTTATTAAATATTTGACTGCCTACATGGATTAACCAAATCCACATGATGACAAGTCTGGATGTAAAAAGTTATTTGAATAGAAATGGTTATTTTAAAGATGGCATGAAATGGAAATTCACCATCATCTTTTTTTCTAAATGCATGTTATTGATCTCAATATTTGTTTGACCTTGTAGATGTTTTAACTCAATCTTCGACAGACTTGTTATGTATGCTGGACCAATCATTTTCTCTGCTGGATAGGACCAAGCCCCCACCCTACTTTTTTAAAATTTCTTTCCAGTAATTACCAGATGTACGTCACAATACCAAAACGATCTGTTGCTACTTCCATTAAATTGTGATTTTTAACAGTTTATGTCAGTATAGATTCAGGCCTTTAATGTTGTGGGCAAAAACAGTAGGTACGTTTCCATTACAGATTTGCGCAAAACTTTTGCGATATTTTCATAAACATTGATAAAAAAACTATTGTGAAATGGCGGCGTTTCCGATGTTATACGACTAAAACTAAATTTTTTCCTTTCGCGGAAAAAATTCATGTCATGGCGATGGATGTTGGTAGGTTATGTATATCGCAGCCACCGCACTAGCCGTTATTTTTAATTGAAGGAGACTTTTTTGCGTTATATGGGAGTTTATATGTTTCCATTAGGCGTCTTTTCAATCCGCAATTTCAATTTGCGCAATTTGAAGGGTAATGGAGACGCAGCTAGTTAAATTTTATGTTGATTTTTTCCTTGTTTATCCATCTTTTCATTAGTGATATGAACTTGTTTGTACAGTTGTATAATATAGGACTGACACCTATATAACAGTTTCTGAATAGGACTAACACTGTAGATCTGTGGTCATATGATGGAGATTAAAGTTAAGAATCACTTTTAATTAATGATTGTTCATGCTCTATGCTACTGTTTGTCTTTGATTGAACAGTTATATTTCTAACTTTGAACGGAAGTGTAAAATTGTATTTTAGTAGGTTAAAAAAAGTATAAATTGATGTGTACTAGTGTGGGAATTGAACCCATTATAGTGACCGTACTGGTTTGACTGACGTGAAGTTTCCACACAATGTTGTCTTTGATGCTCAGTAGCCAAAGGCAGCTCTACTGCTGTGTTTCATTTAGATAGTGATCAGATTTACCGTATGGAGCGTGATTCAGGAAAGTGGGAATTACCCAGAATCTGTGACTGAACACTGATAAGAGTTTTAAATTAAGACCAGTAATTCTGATTTGAAATGTAACCTTGAATTAAAATTTGAAAACCATCCTATTAAAATCAAAATTATGAATCTTATGAAAAATGTTGTTAAATGTAGTAATTTGTTAAGTACATTCTTAGGGTTTCACTTAAACATAACATGAGGCTACATCAAGCTTGACATCTTTTGAAAGATGTTCCACCTCTGTTCAAGTCAGTGTTTCATGCTTTTCATGTACAGAGTGACCACATTAGTTTCATTATTAACAGTTTGAAAACTGGAAACTTCTGGAGTGAGCATGCACTGGGTGCTTATTATTAAGAAACAAAGTGCAGGCCCTTTGCTGGAAAAGGGAGAGGCCGGAAGAGTGTGATGTCAGACAGGGAAGTGAACGGGAAACAGAACGAGAGGGTGGAGTGGGCTGTATAGAGGGTGACGGCCTTCCCATTTCCTGGCAGTTTCTCTCTTTCTCTTTCTGCCAGTGCTGTGAGAGTACGAGTAGAGGATGAAGACCACCACAGCTGGAACTGTGATTGTGCTTTCTACTACTCATTCGCTTTGAAGAGTCTTAAGAAAAAACAGAGGAATACATTGTGTTTTCTTTCAGCATTCATCAGAAGACGACACTGCAACATGTACAGTGGATATGGAGGTACTCTGAGATTTATGAATTTCAGTTTTGTGAGATTCTATCTAGGTATTTGAGGTGTTTGTCACCTAATATTGATGAGTTACAGCTTGAATGTTGGAGTTCATGTTGTAATGGCTGTTGAGGTTTGGGTATGTGTACAGTCAGGTGTGTTGTGAATGGAATATTTTGGATGTTTATTGAAGGAATTTTCTCTGTTTTTTTTGTAGAATGATGTAGAAAGAATTCCTTTTCTCAAAGCTGAAACAATGGCTTGGCTAAATTTTGTTTTGACTCACCAAGGATGCTGGCAGCCATAGCTAAAGTACACAAGAAGTGATAACGTGTCACAAAAGTTGTTTCCTATTAGATTCTTTTCCGCAAAACATGCAACTCAGTTGAAAAGTTGTAAGAAATTTGATGTTTT
>JAFVLL020011483.1:10000-16467 GCA_021397915.2 Tor tambroides
ATATAAAATATTTAAAAATATTTTAAAAAATACATTAGTATTTCAGTAACAATCAAAAACACAAAAATAACTAAAGTAAAAATGAATAAAACTATAGACATTTAAAAAAAATAATAAAAATAACAAGAAAAACAAAAAAATTACTAAAACTTTAACAAAATGAAATGAAAATATAAAAAAACCTAAAACTTATTTAGTAATTTTGAATATTATTAAAATCTATAATAATATCTCACTGGTGCAAACAGACAGCTGGATGCAGATTTCTGCTCAGGATCAGTCATTCAGAGGTTTGGGGATGAAATATTCACAAAACTCATTTATGAATATTTGGTAAACAGCTCCACCTGCTGGAGAGTGTAGATTCAGATTCAGCCACTTACAATTAACATTTTGCTTCTTCAAGACGTCTGTATGTAAATGGGTTCTGTTTTTGACATTTTCATATGTAAAAATGAGTTGCTGAATGCTGTTTTGATTTGTAATTTTGGGCAGGCGGTGATGCAGATGAGGTGTATGAACTGAATAGATGCAGAACTGTGTGAACTGGTGTGTTTTTGCAGCCATTATTTCCGCGCTGAAGAACCTGCAGGAGAAGATCCGTCTTTTGGAGCTGGAGCGATGTGATGCTCAGCAGAAGCTCCAGACGATCTCCAGAGAATCCACAGACGACGACAGACACAGAAACCATGGTGAGTGTGTGATTGATCTGCACACACTCCTGACTACAGTGCTACTGATGTACTATTATAGTATTTAGAGCTTATTTTGAATACTTGACTAAGCTTTTATTTTTAGTTTGATCATTTTTTATTTTTATTTTTTTTCCAAATATTTTCTAACATATATTAAACATTTTTTAAATATAATAAATAATTATATGTAGCTTTAATGTATTTTTATTTTAGTTTCAGTTTTTAATTTTTGGTAATTTTAGCACTTCAGCTTGTTTTATTTGTTAGTTGCTAAGGCAACATTTCCATTTTCTGTTAAATTGAAAAATTTTCATGTAATATTTAGATTAATAAACATTTATTTTTATCTTTTCAATTTAATTTTAGTGTAAGATGTAGTCATTTTATTATGTGGCATTTTTATTAATTGTTAGTTTTTTGGATTATTGGTTTAAATTTTTAAAATATATTAAGTTAAAGAAATCATTAAATTAATTAATATAATTAAAATAATATATTTTTATATATAATAAATAATTCAATATAGGTGTAATTTATTTTTATTTCAGTTTTAGTTTTAGAGATTTTAGTACTTTCACTTGGTTATTTTATTTCAGTTAGTTGGGCAAGATTTCTGATTTTTAAAAAAAAAGTTTTTCATGTAACATTGCACTAGTAACTTATTTTTATAGGTTTAGTTCCTATTTTAATTTTAGTTTAAGTTTTAGTAATTTTGTTACAAGCTTATTATTATTATTATTATATTTTTTATAATTTTTTAAAATTATATATTTATTTTTTAAATGTTTTAAATACATGAAATAGTTTTTTTTAATATTGTTTTAGTCATTTTAGTAGACAAGTTAACATTTTAAGTTTTTTTTTTTTCATTTTATTTCAGCTTTATTTCAATTGCTGAAAATAATAATAATTAGGTTACACTGATTGACACAAAGCTTTATTCCCAGCCTCACATTTACAGTAAATGTACAGTAAAATGCCTGTCTGTGTCTGTAGATCTGCTCTCTCAGCTGTCTGCGGCTGAGACTCGATGCTCACGCTTAGAGAGACAGCTGGAGCACATGAGGAAGACCGTGAGAAACACAGAATCAGACAGAACCGCTGTGCTGCGACGACAGGTGCGTCTCACACACACACACACACACACACACACACACGCATGTTTGTTTTTGTGGTTTACGGGGACTCTCCATAGGCGTAATGGTTTTTATAAAGGACAAACTGTAGGGGCTATTGCCCTACACCAACCCTACACCAAAACCTACCCTTACAGGAAACTTTCTGCATTTTGATTTTCAAAAACACCATTTAGTATGTTTTTTAAGCCTTTTGAATTACGGGGACATAGGCAGTGTCCTCATAAACCACCTTCAAATTGTAATACCTCTGTCATACCCATGACATTAAACAAATTTGTGTCCCCGTAAACCACAAAAACCAGTACACACACACACACACACATACACACACACACTATACACACACTACACACGTACACACACACACACACACTATACACACTATACGCACACACAATACACATGCACACTATACGCATGCGCACACACACTATACACACACACACACACTATACGTGCACACAATACACACACATACATACTATACACACGCTATACGCACACACAATACACACACTATACACACACGCACACAATACACACACTATACACAAACACACACAATACACACACACACACTATACACACACACACGCACACACACACACACACACTATACACACACTCTACACACACACAATACACACACGCACATACAATACACGCACTATACACACACATGTGCACACACGTTTCAGCGGGTTCTTTTTGTGTGTGTGTGTGTGTGTGTGTTTGTGTGTGTGTGTGTGTGTGTGAGAGAGAGAGAGTGTGTGTGTGTTAGTGTGAGCATGAGTGTGTATGTGTGAGTGAGTGAGAGTGTGTGTGTGTTAGTGTGTGAGAGTGTGTGTGTGTTAGTGTGTTAGGGTTTGTGTGTGTGTGTGTGTGTATCTGGTGTGTGTGTGTGTGTGTGTGTGTTAGTGTGTTAGGGTTTGTGTGTGTGTGTGTTAGTGTGTTAGGGTTTGTGTGTGTGTGTGTGTGTGTTAATATTCTCTGTGTGTTGTGCAGGTGTCTCTGGAGCGTCTGGGCTCAGCGGATCAGGCTGATGTTCAGCTGAAGCTGCAGAAGCTGGATCTGCTGGAGCTGGAGTATCATCGGCTGACAGAGACTCAGAGCGCCGCTGAGAGGAAGATCAGACAGCTGGAGAGGAAACTACAGGAAGAGGAACATCAGAGGAAACTGGTGCAGGACAAAGCCGCTCAGGTTTGTCTATCAGTCTGAGTGTATGAATGACATTAACTAGGGCTGCCCTCAACTAAAGATTTTTCTGGTCGACTAATTGCACGTTTATTAATAAATCATTTAAATCATAATAATGAGCCTTTAAATGCCTACTTAGCCTAATAACGGCTCAAGCACACACATAAAGCTTGCCACAGTGCACCGGCAGAAGTAATAATTATGAATGTGTAAGGGAAAAACAGTATGGAGACTGCATTAACATTTTAATAATTTATTGATAAACGTCGTTTTGGTTTAAGAGATGAAGCCGGCGACACTGACTCATCTCTGCAGTAGTGATGTGCCTATGCCTATGTTTCATATGGATTACATAATCTAAGAATATTTGTTTTCCATTTGAATTGGTTCATTTGAAAGTAGACATTTCACTGTTTATAGATATGTTTTTCATGTCTGTAAGGCAAGTATGAACAGAGTTTCGCACTCAAGTACATCCTGTTTGCTTTCATTATTTTACAAAAGCGCAACGTTTCATTGTTATTCTGAGTGCACACAAATAAACGTAGTCTTTACAGATTTGAAAGATGTTTTACTCTTATCTGTATGAGGGTCAAAGAGTGCGTTTAAGTACAAAAACACAAGTGGGCTACTGTTTAAATGTTGCTCCTTCCAAAATGAAATTGTTTAGCTCCATTTTCAAATTTTGTTTTGTTTTTCTGAGTGCCGCCAGCACAGTAGCCCTGATGGCAAAGACAACGCCTGTGCTAAGTCAGCTCAGTAAATAGTCTTGTCGTGGTGCATACAAATGTTAATTATGGCTATTAAAAGACTAATTACTTTCACCCCAGATACTAATTAGTTGTAATTTTACATTTTTAAAATTTTCCACTATCCTAGGTTTTGCTTATTTGTCAGTAAGAATTTTTTACTCATTTAAAACACAATAAAATTTAATATGCTCCCTTATTCTTTTATATATTTTAATATGTACAAGTCAAAATAAGCATGTTGTTTGATTTTTTTTTTTTTACATAAATATTGTTACACTGAATGACAATGTAACATTATTTCAACCAATTTTGACATTTTATTCTCCAAAAACATATTTAAAACCTTAATAGTAGACACTTTACTTATATTTAATGTGCTTTCTATGGACATAAAATCATTTTTGTAAATTTCTTTTGATGCGGACATCTTTACATCTCTGACTCATGAGCAAAAATGACGGAGTATTTTAAGAGCAAGTGACCGCATCTGTCCTGCAGTGAGCTACTGTTCAGCTTTCACACTCCGCACAGACACTTCAATAGCGCACATTTTTCTAGGTTAACATTAGATTGAGCGGCCATGTAAAGTTGCTGCTACAAACATATATTTGAGGTTGATGAATGATAGGCGAGCATTTGCATGTCCTGCCCAATGTACTGTATTTCCACATAGACCAGCTGTTAACGATCTGTCTGTCACGGACTTTGTGACTTCGTCAGTTCTTGTGGATTTTTTTTTTCTTCTGTGACTAAGCGACTAATAAAATTTTGGTTGACCAATCCTCCTCTTGTCCACTAAGGGTTAGTTGACTATTAAGAGGGCAGCCCTAATATTAACCGTGGTTATCTGTTCAGTTGCAGACGGGTCTTGAAGCTAATCGTCTGCTCATCCAGTCCGTGTCTCCACGTCCACATAAATCCAGCAGAAACAAACAAAAGAAGCTCTCAGCAAAGGTAAATGAGTGCAGACAGATCTGATTCCTTTAACACATTTACTTACTACAAACTACTTAAAGGTAGGGATTATATATCAGCTGCAGTAAGAACCAACATCTCAATATAGCAATCCTGCCTAAAATCAGAGATGTTACTAATTGATTTTAAAGCCATATGATATATTTATCAACATCATGGCTTAAATGACTGCAGATTACATTTGGAAATGGTAGATTCACATCTCGCTCTTTGACATCCGGCTGATTTTCACTTCAGACAACTGATGTTATTATTATTGATGCTTTTTTTTGAGAATTATACCATCTTGCATAGAACAAAACCAAACAATATTTAAATCTCGTAATAAAAACAACAACCGATATTTAAGTATTGTAATAGAAAAAACGACCGATATTTAAATCTTGTAAAAGAAACAGAACTGACTGATATTTCAGTGTTGTTATAGAACTAAATGAACAGTATTTAAATCTCGTAATGGAACAATAAAGGCCGATATTTACATCTCATAATACAACAAAACTGACCAATATTTCAATCTTGTAATAGAACAAGACTGGATGACATTTTAATGTTGTTATAGAACCAAATCAACCAATATTTCATTCTCATAATAGAACAAAACCGACCGATATTTAAATTTTTTAACAGAACAAAACCGACCAATATTTAAATCTCGTAATGAAACATAACTGACTAAAATTGAAATTTCATAATAGAGCAAAACCAATCGATATTTATATCTCAGAACAAAACTGACCAATATTTAAATCTTGTAATAGAGCAAAAATGGATATGTCAATGTTGTTATAGAACCAAATCAACCGATATTTCAATCTCATAATAGAACAAAACAACTGATATTTACATCTCGTAATGAAACATAACTGACTAAAATTTAAATTTCATAATAGAGCAAAACCAATCGATATTTATATCTCATAATAGAACAAAACGACTGATATTTAAATTTTGTAATAGAACAAAACCAATCGATATTTATATCTCAGAATAGAACAAAACGACTGATATTTAAATTTTGTAATAGAACAAAACTGGATGACATTTTCATTGTTGCTACAGAACCAAATCAACCGATACTTCAATCTCATAATAGAACAAAACTGACTAATATTTAAATTTTGTAATAGAACAAAACCTACTGATATTTAAATCTCATAGTAGTACAAAACCAACCGATATTTCAGTGTTATTAATGAACAAAACAAACTGATATTAAACTTTCATAATATAGATCAAAACCAACTGATATTTCAATGTTGTTATAGAACAAAACCGACCGATATTTCAATCTCGTAATAGAACAAAACTGACCGATATTTAAATCTCGTAATGAAACATAACTGACTAAAATTTGAATTTCATAATAGAGCAAAACAAATCGATATTTATATCTCAGAATAGAACAAAACTGACCAATATTTAAATCTTGTAATAGAACAAAAATGAATATGTCAATGTTGTTATAGAACCAAATCAACCAATATTTTAATCTCATAATAGAACAAAACAACCGATATTTCAATCTCATAATAGAACAAAACCGACTAATATTTAAATTTTGTAATAGAACAAAACCTACTGATATTTAAATCTCATAGTAGTACAAAACCGACCGATATTTCAGTGTTATTAATGAACAAAACAAACTGATATTAAACTTTCATAATATAGATCAAAACCAACTGATATTTCAATGTTGTTATAGA